>BDCZ01000090.1:62175-77187 GCA_001662365.1 Chlamydomonas applanata
GCGCCCAGCCCGTCTCGCCCGTACTGCCTTGCAGCCCCCCACTGCTCGCATGCCTGCTCCTCATGCATGCCTGACAGCTGCCCCGCGCACCTGCCCTGCCCCAAGTTGGCCAGGCGCACAAATGCGACGTAATTCTGCTTGGCACTGGCGGCCTGGGTGCCGGCCGTGAAGAAGAGTGTGTGGGGAAAGGTTGAGCGTGGGGCGCCCAGTTCATCCTTGACCAGGTCAAAGCTGAGGCAGGGCCAGTCAAGCTGTAGCCGGTGCAGGCAGTCATAGGCTGTGGGGTCATAGTCCAGCTCCTCGTCCTCCTCTACTGGGTCCACGCCAGGCCGCCACACCTGGCGGTACCGCAGCCATGCCAAGCACATGCAAGGCAGCCCCATGTGAGCACCATATGCGTGCTGGTGGTGCGTGGGTGTGGGGTGTGCAGCAGGGTATGTATGCGGCAGGCTCAGGCAGGCATGGGTGCGGGGCATGGTGTGCCACGCGCCATGCAAGGTGCATGGAGGTGCATGCTGCTGCTCGCGAGTATGTCGCGCTGCCGTCATGTGCTCATACGTGCAGAGGATGTCGCTGCGAGCATATTCTGCTGACACACACCGTTTTACTGACTGCTGGCGCATCCGTCTCCATTGCCGCAGCCTTCTCCTGCACGTGACGGCATGAAATCCAGCGTAAGGCATGTCTCCTGCAACCATCCTCGGCGTGCTGCAGCCCGGCGCAAGGTTGACGGCACTGGACGGTACCTTCTTTGGCTTGGCAGAGGGTGAAGCCTTTGCCGCCTTTGGGGGAGGCCTGCCCCCCTTTTTGGGGTTGCGCATGGCTTAAAAACAGCAGCCCAGCACACAAGCAGTACTTCGTGCCTAATGCCCTGGCTCAAAAGGTTGAGTGTTGCACGGACCACCAGCTCCTAAATTTAATGGTTCTGGCGCAGAACAAAACCCTCGTTGGCAGTGAGCCCCTTGTGTAATGTCGCGGTTCGCACATTCCAGGCCTGTATTCTACTCATATCTACGCACATACATGTAAGCAATTGCTTTAGTCTGAGTTTCTGCACATGTCGTCCTGACAGCTCCTGTCTGCTGCAGCCAAATTGTCACGGCAAGATGCCGCAAGGTGGCAGCTACGCCCAGGCCTATGCATCCCAGGTGCGTCAGGAGACGCTGGTAGCAGTATGGTGCAAACCCTGGATCCTCATGTTCCCAACGTGAGCCATGCAGATGGGCCATGCTACGAGCAAGGCAACCCTGGATGACCAGGTTCTGTCATTGGCCAAGCTGGTCAAGACCCAGCAAGCATGCATTGAAGACGTTGACTCCAAGCACGCAGCCGCCCTGCTGGCGCACAGGTGCGGCATATGGGCTGACAAGCATGCAGGCTCGCTGCGGTTGCACCGATCTCATCGTGCCTGCATTGCATGCATAGGTACTCAGATACGTATGCCCATCAATACAAACTGCAGTGGAAGGATCAAGACGGTTGAGAAGCTTTTGCAGGATCAATTTGTTGGCTCTGCCAATGCTGAACTACCAGCCATCAAGGCACTCACTGAGCGTGTGGTCAAGCTGGACGAGCAGATGGTCGATGGCTTCCAGGAGCAGCATTTTGTGCACCAGCACAATGCCGCAGTGCTGCTGCAGCATGGGGAGCGGCTGGCACGGCTGGAGCAGGCCATCGTGGAGGCCAACATGAAGCAGCTGACTGGGCTCAAATCAGCAGTAGAGCAGCCCCTGCTGCAGCAGGTGCGCACCGGTGCAGTGCTAACATCCTGTTGCTGGATCCTCAGCTCACAGCTGACTGATTTAGCCCGTGCGATGCTGTACATGCCTTACATCCATGCTTTCCTGAACCATCCCCAACTACATGCACCAGGTCGCACGTGCACTAGCAGCTGAGCATAGTTGTTTTTAACATAACTCCGCAGATATGCACAGTATGCTGACACCAATTTAATGAGTGCCTGGTACTGTTTTAGAGCCAAGGGCCACAAGGCAGCGCAGGCAGAGCAAGGATGTACTTCAGACTGATCAACAACGCTCACATGCCTGCCTGCACAGGTACAAGCTCTCATGGATTCACTGGAGGCCCGTTGGGAGGCACGCCTGCTCAGCTCGCGCATCATGTCTACAGCTACCTCCCCTGCATCCAGTTCAGATGGGAGTGGCAAGGCTGCACAGCAAGAGGACATGGGCGAGGTGCTGAGCAGCCGGCTGCTCGCGTTCGAGGAGCTGCTGCATGTGAGTGGTTGGCTAAAACCTTGTTAGCCGCGAACATCATCCTGCTGCTCATGCCCTTGTGGCTTGGCCTGAACAGAAAGAAAGCAGCAAAATGCTGATCCTGCTTATGCATGCCCCCTGCTGCTGTCGTGGATTGCAGAAAGGGATCACACAGATGCAGGAGGGGATCGCTGCTGCGACACAGCAGCCCTCTCTTGACCTGGAGCAGGTAGAGCAGCGCATCTGCGAGGCAGCCGCGCAGCAGGAGGCCAAGGTGCAAAGTACAGCAGAGGCCCTGCAGGCACATCTAGCTGCCATGCAGCAGCAGCTGGACAAGGTGCAGGCAGCCAGCCTCGCACGCCAGGACGCGCAGCAGTATGTGCGTGCGATGGGGATCATGGGCTCTATCCAGGGTGGCATGTCTGCAGTCGTGCGGCAGCTGGAGTCAACGGTTGACCAGCTGGCAGCCTCTGCTGATGCATTGTGGAAGAGCCAGGCTGCGGGATCGGGCAGCCGGTCAACAACACCTGGCAAGGCAGCTGCGGCTGCTGCAGCTGCAGCTGCTGCAGCTGCTCCCATCAAGCACGCACAGCTCGTGCAGGAGGCCAAGACCCAGATCGCAGCTCTGGGGCAGTACCTGGACAACGGGAGGATGACAGTGCATGCCGCGATGGTTCAGAAGGCGCCAGCATCAGGGTGGGTGACTCTGCCTGCTGAAGCCACCCATGCTGTTGAATGTAACAGTTCCTTGCAGGGATCCGCTCACGTCACGCAAACCAACCCCCTTACATGATGCAACCATGCTTTGTTGTGCCTGCAGGTCGTCAGAGGTGTCCGCCCAGCCTGTATCCACAACCGCTCCTGGTGCTGCAGCACGTGCATCAACAGCAGCACTGCAGCCGGCAACAAACAACATGCATGGTGCACTGCAGGGTGCAGTGGAGGATCAAATGGCTGATGTGCACGAGATGCTCGGGGCTTTCATGGCTCGTGTGTCCATGATCGCTGCAGCGCCTGCCCAGCCCGCTGTTGACGGGTACTCTGGTATCTCGTTGCCGCAGACGCTGCTGTGGCAGCCTACAGCACCAGCGATCTCGCAGCAGTACCACCAGTCGCTGTTCGCTGCACACCAGGCACAGCAGCTGCAGCGGGCCAGCCTGATGGCACCTGCACTGCCTGTACCTGCTGCAGACCTGCAGATCAACAGCATCACGGAGGCTGTTGCACGCAGCCGAGCTCGGGCAGAGAGCATGCTCGCTGAGATGGGCAGAAGCGATGAGCCTGCAGGCATCAACGTTGCAGAGTCCTCCAACTCCTTCACACTCCCACGCACACGGGCTGCAGATCAGCAGCAAGCACAGGACCAGCACGGCAAGCACCATCGGCGACAGCCGCAGCCGGCTGGATCTGACCTCTCCTCTGATCTCTTAGACTCTGATGATGTAGATGCCCCTCCAGCTGGTCGTGGCCAGGCCCAGCCAACCAGCAAACATGCGAAGCAGCCGCTGCGCCCCCACCTGGCGCGCAACAGCCGCGCAGGCCCGCTGGACCCCAAGGTCAAGCAGCTTGTCAAATCGTTGAAGCCACAGCTGAAGAACAAGTGAAGGGGCTGGTGGGCAGGCTGGGGCTAGGACGCTGCAGAAGGGGTTAGAACATTTCAGGCTTTAGCTGCTCATGGACTGCTGTGGTCTTGCCTGCCCCAAGCTTAGGTAGCACACGAGTATACTAGGACTTTGGATTGTATGTGTATTTATAAGCTGCTGTCGCTGTAACTTTGAAAATCACACATGATCATTTGCTCAGAGTTTCATCTGCTTGTGCGTGTACACCTGCTAGATGCAAAGCTGCTTGTAGCTGCTGCACTGAGTGCTATTATTGGATGCAGCGCGTCACCAAACTGAAGGTTGACCTGGCAGCCATGAGCGTGGAGCAAACTGCCCCTGAGGAAGAGGTGGGTTTAGAGACCTTGCCATGCCACTACCTGACGTGCCTTTGCTGCCTTGCCTGTCCTTGCTGTTCTTCCCATTGAGGTCCTTGAACTCTGCGCACAGCTGTTGCATGAGGGTTTGGCCCCTTCTGCATCCCGTGCCTGCTCCCTGCAGGTGGGAGCTGAGGAGCTTGACCTGGACAACCTAGCAGCGGAGCTTGGGGAGCTTGAGGTGATTGTAGCTATTAGACGGGCCAGGCAGCTGGTTGTGATTTGTGCCCTGGCCCCATAGTGTGAGCACAGCTGGCTGTCACATGCGCAAGCTGCTGTGCTGTAATGCAACTGATGCAACTGCAGGATGAGGGCCAAGCTGCTGCTGAGGACCAGCCTGCGCCAGAGGAGGCAGCGACAGATGGGGCCAGTGCTGGGGTTGAGGAGGCAGCTGCTGCGGATGACGAAGGGGCTGATGGGGCACAGGAAGAGGCAGCCCAGGGGACAGAGAAGGCGTCTCCAGAGACACCGGAGCTCGCAAATGCTGTGACTGAGAACGCAGCTGAGCTGCCTCAGAAGGAGGGCGTTGACAGCCAGCCCCCTGCCCCCAGTGCTCCTGCTTCAGGCGCTGCAGCTGAGGTACCTCCTGGTTCAACAGACAAGGCCGTGCCCTCCAGCCAGCACCCAGCAGCTGCTCCCACTGCTGCAGCCAAGCCAGCCCCTGCAAAGCGTAAGGGCATCTCGGTGGCCGCTAAGCCAAAGGTGAGCTGCGAGCTACTCGTTTGGACTCTGAGACATGGCGCCATGCCTTTGTGCCAGCCGTCAGTATGGTAGACAAACTGCATGGGAACCGGGCTCCATACATTTGCCATGCCTTCTGCCCACTGCAATTATCTTCAGGCATCGCAAACCCCCCGCAACCAATCTGGCTGCAATGGTCAATCATGTAGGTTGCTGCCCCCACTGAGTCGGCCAAGCCTGCTGACGCACCTGGCACCAAGCCCGCCACAGATGCCAAGCCTGCGGTCAAGAAGGTGGGTTCAAAGTGCATGCAAGCAACAAAGATCTCTGCATAGTCCTGCAGGATCAAAGCTATGCAGAACCTTGTCAGCTGAAGCACCTCACGTTGGCAACTGAATGCTTGCTGGTCATATGCATCTTGTGCACAGGCGGTTGTGGCCACCAAGCCCAAGCCAGCTGCCAAGGCCGCCGACAAGGAGAACGTCAAGCCTGCTGAAGATACAGGTGGTGCTGGCACGTCCAAAGGCACTGATGAGAGCGCTGAAGTTGAGCCAAAGAAGGCTGCACCTGCAACCAAGACAAAGAAGGCCATCAGCATGGACCCCAAGCCCAAGCCAACTGGTGAGATCTGTGCTTGTTCTGGTATGCAATTGAATGCATGATCTTGATGGATGTCTGCAGAATCGATGCAGACATCTGATGGTTTGTTTGATGCGGACTCCACGTGTCCTGCTGCACTGACTTGGATCTGCAGAGGACGTGCCCAAGGCAGATGCCAAGCCCGCAGCCCCCAAGTCTGCCTCTGCTCCCAAGCCTGCTGCGGTCAAGCCAGCTGCACCCAAGCCTGTTGCACCCAAGGTTAGCACGGACATCAAGACGGCAGAGAAGGTCAAGGCAGCACCAAAGGCCAAGGCTGCTGGTCCCAAGCGCCCACACGCCATGTCTGCGTACAACCTGTTCTGTAAGGACAAGCGGACTGCACTCAAAGGTAAAGTGCGGGATCTGGTGCAAAGGCTTGTGCTGGCTCTACCACGCCAGCTCAGTACTTGAAATCCAGAGATGGGCGTCTTCCCACGTGTGTGCTGGTGTGTGATCTCTGCAGAGGCGGAGCCAGGGCTGAGCATGGGTGACACGTCCAAGCGCCTGGCCGAGATGTGGAAGGCCCTGGGCGAGGACGAAAAGAAGACGTTCCAGGTGCGGCAGGACCTGGCTTGGGGTCTGTGCAGGTCAAGTCTGCAGGGATCTGACCAGGGATCTGACCCTGCAAATTGTGCTGTTTACGAACGACTGTACGTACTTTCTCGTTTGGTGGTTCCCGTTGCGTGCAGGACATGGCAGATGCCACTAACATTGACATCAAGGCGCAACAAGCTGAGGTGAGCTGGCTGAGAGGCTGACCTACACTCCTTTCACCTGCTTTTACTGGCTTTTGCCTGAGTGGATCAAGCTAGAGCCTAACACGGTTGCAAGGCCCAAGCACCACCAGCAATTGGCCGTTTGTTGTCGGCTTGCAGTGGGATGCTGCACAAGTGCTCTCTAATGGCAGCCCCGTGGGGAAGGAAGCCAAGAACAAGAAGAATGGCAAGGCGGCGGCTGCACCCAAGGTCAAGAAGGTGGTGGCACCACCTGCACGCCCTGTGACCGCGCAGGGCCTCTTCAACAAGGAGAGGTGCAATGCTGCAGACTGATACTGCGTCGGGTTGTGATACCAGATGTCTACAGCACGTTACAAGATTAGCAGAGACTAGGCAGTACAGCAGGCTCCGGCACGCAGACGTGCCTGTGATACGCCGTGTTATTATTACATTTCTTAGGCAGTAAAGCCGTTGCTGACCCATCTTTGAACCCTTGGATGCTGCACAGGCGCCCCGAGCTGGCAGCTGAGAACCCAGAGGCATCCTTTGCAGACATCACACAGCTTCTGACCGCTGAGTGGGCAGGCATGGATGAGGATGAGAAGGGCGTGTGGAAGGCATCAGCCAAGGTGCGTCATGGCGGCTGACGCCCACTATTGGTTCATGACACGGTGATGTCTGGCTCTTTTCACATGTGGCTGCAGGCATGCCAGTAAGCATGCTGTGTTGATCACTGCAACAGCGATGAAGCCACGGTGTTGGTATCAACACTGCACGACAATGGTTGCACTGCTGTGCAGGCCCAGCAGGAGCAGTACCTGGCAGCACTGGCTGTCGGGGCTGAGGACGGGGACGAGGCAGCGGTGGGTGATCAGGCTCTGCTGTATTGTTTAGCGCAGTGTGTGATCCTTCCTGCAAGCCTGCTTGCTTGAGGTTTAAACATCAGTGACGCTTGCGAGTTCTGCACGAGATAGGCTTGGACACAGCCTCAGCTGCTCATATGCTGCGCGCTGGTCAGCTGTTATCTGACATGGTACGTTCGCTCCGCGCGCACAGGAAGGAACGGGCCTTGAGCCCGACGGCGAGGCGCAAGCCAGCAAGAAGCGCAGCCGCCCGGCCGGCTCCCGTGGCGGCCAGGGCAAGCGCAAGCGCGGCAAGAAGGCGGCCGTAGATGAAGATGATTGTGTGCGTGCTGACTCCCAGGGTGATGGGGAGCAGGAGGAGGAGCTGAAGGACGATGAGATCACTGGTGAGCATTGGCTTTGGCCGGGCTCCATCCCTTGCACGTTACAACTGGGGCTACCAAACATACCTGTCTGTGCAGTTTCCAATCCTGCATGCGTGGCAACTCATGTGGCTCAGACGCTGAATGTGCCCTGTCTGGGTTGACCATGCGCAGGTGAGCCAGAGGCCATCATCGCACACGACTACCAGGGCCGCTACTGGGTGACACTCAAGGGCTCACTCAACATGTACGACTTCCTCTTCGTGTCCAGCGACCGGGTTAAGCAGCTGCGCAACCGCGACATCAGCGCCACAATGCTTGCAGCGGGGGGCTCCCAAGGCGTTGCACCAGATCCTTCGCCCCAGGAAGACAGCTTCAATGGGTGGGGCGCGCGGCTGCTGGAACTGTCTGACGAGTATGAGGCCTTCCGCCGCCAGTTTGATGCTGACGGCCGCGAGCTGCTGGACCAGGAGTCTGGCCTGGTGGGTGATTATCTCCCTCATTGCTGCTCATGACCTGTTCCTGAAACCCTGCGCATGAGAGTGCTTCAGGTCAGCACGCATCCACGCATCCCTGCCTGCTGCGAGCTGCTGGTACTGTCGTTGTGCTGCTGGTGAGCTCGGCCCCTGATTGTCTGCCTTTTGCGACTGTGGCCTATGTCTGTGCGGCAGAACTTCGACCTCATGCGCCAGGGCTCGTACCTGGACGTGTGCGCCCTTCTGGGCACAATGCGTGAGGAGGGCGGCCTGCTGAGCCGCAAGCCAGCCAAGAAGCAGACGGCCGTGCGCGGCGTGCAAGACGCGCAGATCACGGTGCCTGCCATCCAGCTGTCCCTCGTCACGCAGCGCCTCGTGTGCCTGTGGCGCGACCGCGCGCTCAAGGCTGAGGCGGCACTGGCTGCGCTGGCCCCCGCCAAGAAGGCTAAAGCATGAGCTTGGGGATGGTCTAGCTTGCTTCAGTGAGTCCATGCAAGGGCATGTGTATGTTGGGGGAACCATCTGACTACCACCAAACCTTGCGCTGTTATATTCTTATATACACGACCGTGATGCCCTGCATACTGCATCAGGCAAGCACCTTGCACGCATTCGCACTGTGTCCAAACGTTCATTATTCGTGGAATCTTGGACCTCCATCGCCTGTGATCCGCCTTACTTCGCAACATCAACCTATGTAACAACGCTCCTCAGTTGCACAGCTACATGCCTGTCTACTTTGGTCCCGGCTCAGCCCAGGGCCCAGCCTCCTATGGACAGCTGCAAAGGTCAGGTGTACAGGCACGGATGAGAGAAAGGAAGCAACGCCAGTTTTGCTCGTTGCAGTTTTACTGGACAGTAAACCGAGGGATGCGAGATGGGGTGGGTGCAGGTGCCTTGCCCATCTGGTCATCAGCCGTTGCCCGGCGCACGTCATCAGCACCCCCACTGCTGCCATTTGCTGCGCGCTGGGGCGTGCCCTTCTTGCTGGAAGCTGGTGTGAGTGCCTCGACACCACCTGGTGTCCCAGCGGGCAGCGGGCTGCCACGCACAGCATCCTGGTCACCTGCCCTGCCTGCTGCCCCTGTGGACGTCCTGGGCCTGGGTGCGGCAGCTGCGTGCTTGCCATGCGAGCTGTGCTGGGCAGCAGTGGGGGGCTTGGGTGCGGAGGACATGGGCCGGGACAGGTTGACGCTGGTGGACTGGGGGTTCAGCGCAGCAGAAAGGTTCACGCTGCGGCCGAGGTTGACTGACTGGCGCACAGAGGCTGCACCGCCGCCGCTGCTGCTCTTGGCTGGCGTCTTTGCGGCCTGGGCTGCGGCCGCCGCGGCTGCCTGCTGTGCCTCGTACTCCTCCTGAATGACGTCCAGGGTGTCCTGTGGGCCAACGCAATCCATGCAACCGCGTTGTTTTCAAACAAAGAGCAAGCATGAGCTCTGGTCTTGGCCACAACGATATGATGGCAGGAAGCGATGCCTGCAATGATGCCACACCGGACAGTAACGTCCAAGCTGGCCCTCAAACCATGAAGCCCAAAGACCTCTGAGGGTACACATCTCCACACAAGTAAGCTTAGCCCAAGCCCCCAGCTAACCTGTGACGCAGCTGCCCTGAACTGCCCAGGGCACCCCCACCTAGCCACCGGCACCTCACGCACCCCGTACACGTGGCCATCGTACTTGAACGGCTCGCCCTCACTCAGTGACCACGCGTCCAGTCTGTCACGCAGGCGTGCAATCAGCCCGGGGATGGCGGCGCGCCGTTTGGCCGCACGCAGCGAGCGCTGCAGCTTGGAGTTGGCATCCCGGCCCTGCACGCAGCATACAACACACTTGCATGGGGGACCCACGAGCCGACCTCAGCAGCTGCAACAGCCTCTGTGCCCATGCCCAGCACGCCCAGTGACAGGCCGCTTGGTGATGTACTGCTGCTGCTGCTGGTGGTCATGCTGGTTCACTAGCCAAACCAGGCTCTCCAAGTCTCTCCCTCACTCCCTCTGTCTTAGACTCGCTCACTCACTCTTCACTCACCCCGTCGGCATGTTCCACCAGCCCCTGCCCATGTGCCCCCACGCACCTTGTAGCGGTTCTCATCGGTCTCATATGACCGCAGCCACGCACTCTCGTCCAGCGCCGCCTGTAGCTCCTCGGCAACTTCCACCACCGGCCGCCGGTGCGCGGCATGAGCAGACGCGTCACTCAGGGCGCGCACCACCTTGGCCAGTGCCTCAGACACCTGCCCCCCCGCGCATAATCAGCGTGGGAGGGTCTTTGTGAGCTAGCATGTGATGCCGTGAAGCAAATGGTGACAACACTGGTGCAGATGTGTTGGCGCGCGTCACGCCGTTCACATGCAGTCACCACATGCACTATGCAGCATGGGGCCTCCTGCACAGCACACCATGAGCAGGAACCCTGGGTCCTGCAGCCATGCACCTCGGGCATCCTCCACAGATGCAAGCATGTGGGCCCTGTACCAGGCCCGCAGCACCCACATGGCCGGTGCCGCTGGTGCTGGGGGCTGGGCCCTCGCCTTCTGCAGGCCGGCGGTTGAGGTCGGCGAGCAAGGCCGTGATGTCAGGCGCGGGTAGGTGAGTCGCCGCACACACCGCCTGCAGCTCCTTGGCCTTGGACACCACCAGGTCACGCATCGCATGCGCGCGGCACTCCTCCAGCCGCCGCACCTCAGCCTTCACCTGCATGCCCCGGGTGGTACAGCCGTGCAAGCAAGCACATCCACGTCAGCATTTTCACACACACGTTACAATTTGATGATCCCTGCAGCACCCCTGCAGCTCCAGCTGCAGCTCCAGCTCACAGCATCAGATGATCCAGGCAGGGCTGCACACCAGCATTGGCCCCAAGGTGCAGGGACGCACCTCGTCCAGGCTGGCTGTGTGCAGGCGGCTGGGCGCTGTCATGAGACCCGCGAAGCGCGAGCGCTCCACCGCGCTCTCAGAGATGCCAACAGCGTCCCACAGGCTGGTCAACACGTCACGCAGCTGGCCCAGCGCGAGTTCACGGTCGGCCTGTGCATCACGCGGTTTGCAAGGAGAAGAAGAAGAACAATGATAACACGGGGTTTCACAGCTTCATCTGCTTGCTGGAGCCCATGCACGAAGAATCTCATCTAAAAGATGTGGATGGCTCTGGAGTGGGTGCAGGACCAGAGTGGTGGGTACGTGAATTAGACTGTCGTGGACTCGGTTTCAACTGTTATGCCCGTCATGTGTGCAGCCAAGCAGCTAGTGAGCCAGTGCACGCACCTTGATGCCCTGCAGGTTGCTTAGCTTGGCGGCCATGCGGCCAAAAGTGGCGTCCGTTAGGTCAACGTGTTCGACGCTGATGCCTGCCTCTGTGCCACTGCACAGCAGCACATATCCACGCAGCACACAGCAGAACGCGCATTTGGGGTCAAGCAGCCAGACAGCACAACATCCAGCATATCCTGAGGCAGCGCAGCACCCCAGTCAGCACAAGGTACAATGTTTGTTTCAATGTTTACTTCCACTTTGTGATCGTTTCCTTCACTGTTTAACTCATGTTTGTTTCATTGAAAAGTGCACGGTGTTCAGCCTGTGCACTCACCGCAGGCTAGGGTGTGCCTCAGACATGGCTTCAGCTGTTGCCTCACCCAGCTCTGCACACAGCGCTTTGAGCCGGCCCACCTCCTCCTCCATCCGCTTCCAGCGCTTGTCCTGTGCAGCGCAGCACGAATGCGTGCAAGGGTGTGGGTCAGTGGCTGTGCATGCAATTGCATGACAAGTGCTCGCATGGACATCACATGCCGATGGGGATGTGCATGGACATGATGTCCAGACTTGGCGCATTGTGTGCAGCTGTTGGATAAACTGTGGCTGTGCAGGGGCGCACCCGCTCAGCCTTGAGCCGCTGGCTCTCCATCTGTAGAAAGTCCATGGTGGCGCTGCTGAGGTCCAGCAAGCCAGAGGATGGTGTGGTGTTGGGGCCATACACCTGAGTCGTCAGCTGCGCATTCACCGCTTGCATGGTCTCGACCTCTTTCTCGCGCTGCGCCTTCTTCTCACGCCAGGTGGCAAGTAGTGCCAGTGCCTTGTCCAGTGTGGCCTTGGTCGTTGCATGGCTGGGAGCCGGCTGCTCTGCCTGGGTCTGTGCGCGGGTGTGGTTGCATGCATGCATCAAACACTTGCATGGGAGAACAAGCAGCCACAGGTCCAAGGCAGCGCCAAGGTCGTCACTGACCGGCTCGCCCATGGTTGCCTTGATGCGTACCACCTCCTCCAGAGCCTCGTTGGCCATTTGCACAGTCTGTTGCTGTTTTGCCTCTGCACGAGCCACGGCGCTGAGCCAAACACTCTCTGCCTCTTTGATTGTTGATTCTATCAAGCGGCGCTGCTCGTCGTAGGGCAAGTCGAGCTGCATACATATCCTGGCGAGCTTGTTGGTGGAGAGCCTGCTGACCTCATCGTAGCCGCTGATTGATGCACGAACCAGCTCTACCAGGTCCATTTTAGCAACGGACGTGTTGAAGCTGGAGTCAACAACAATCGATGTCAACACGATTCAAGCATCAAGCCCTAATTAGCCGAGCAGGAAACGAATCCACAACTTGCATCTCGGTAAGCAGCACACGGCACCAGCTTTTTCAGAGTGTCTCTTTCTTTCACCTTGGACGCTCAATGCCCAGTTCATTTCAGCGCTGGATAGCTTGGTTACATACATACCATGTGCACTCGCTTTGAAGGCTGTGCATCAACACCAAAATGGCAAAGGGATGGGAAACGGCGACCCTATAGCATCCCTCCCTTCAGCATTGGGGATTGAGGGCCACGAGCGAGGGTAGCATGATCTAATGCTGCTATATACATAGCTGCCACTACTCACTGCTCAGTCACTAGTTCGTACAGCATTGCCTACTGCAGTCTAGTCGTGCTCTACAAAATCCCAAGCCCTAGCCCATCGGGCTCTTGGGCTGGTATGGTTGAGCTGCCCATCCCCCCATGCGCCCCGCTGCTGCCAAAGCCTTGCAGCCGGCCGCGCAACCCGGCGCTGCCCCCTGCCGCGTCTCGAGCCAGCCCACTGCTCGTTGTGCGCCCCATCTCCAAGACTTGCGCCCCACTCCCACCCCCGGCCCCACCTAGCCCAGAGTGCGGCGGCCCATGCCCTCTCCCACTGCTGCTGTGATAGTTAGAGAGTGAAGGTGTAGGGCCCGCGGCCCCCGCTGAGCTCCCGCCTTGACCCCGGTGGCCCCGGCGGCTCTTGAATGCACGCCCCCCTGCCACTGGCCCATGATCCACCCCCACTGCCCCCACATCTGTACTGGACATTCGCCCCAGGGTCCCGCTGCCGCTGGCTGCCTGCACAGCGCTACGGCCATGCCCTGGACTGGACCCAAAGTATGGCGGGGTGGTCGCCCCCGTGGCTGCTCCTATGCCCCCGCGCAGCGGCGTGGTCGGCCCCCGTGACCCGGTATTGCTCCTGCCGCCCCCGCCCCCGCCCCCGTGCCCTGATCGGTCCTTTTCATGCGGGCTGTTGATGCTGCGTGCAATGGATGCCGAGGTGTGTGCGTGCGCTGTGTTGCGGGTCACACCGTCTGTTGTGTACTGCCCCCCGCCATACTCGAAGCGGTCCGAAATGGTGTCAGGCAGCATGTCTTCCCGGGAGATGATGCCCACAACATCGGGCGCACTGCGCAGCACGCAGCATGGCACGCAGCACACGGCACAGTCACAGCACAGCACGGTCAGTGCGAAGGCGACGGCACCCGTGACGGCACGACACAGGACAACCAAAGGCGCAGCAGGCAGGCAGGGAGGCAGGTGGGGAAGCAGGGAAGCACATAGGCAGGCAGACAAGTTTGTCGTGCGGCAGGGCGCAAGAATGGCCACGGTTCGCCCCAGCTTGCGCTGCTGTGACACCTGCCATACAGGCGGCAGGCGAGGCGCACCGGGGGATGACGCAGAGGTGGCGCAGCCGCAGGTTGCGGAACAGTGTGTACACCTTGCTCAGTGAGCAGTCCTCCTGTACCACATACACCGAGGGGTTGACAAACGGCCCCAGGTCCAGATACAGCTCCAGGTGGTCGGCCGACAGCTGCAGCAGCACAGTTTCGCAGTACGGTGGATGCGGCGCAGCCGGCGTTTCGTGCAGCCTTAGATGTTGAGGAGACAAGGCAAAAAACAGGAGGGCAGGAATGCTATGGGCTTCACGGTGTTCCTGCAAGCCCAGCCCCCAGCACACAGCACACAGCCTCATCACAGGTGGCGGCCCATACGATTGTTCTGCCCGTCAGCCATAGCCCACGCGCACCTGTACGTCATGGATGTCCAGCCCAGGCGCCGACATGGGCTTTGCAAAGTCTGCGACCGCGTAGCTGATGGCCACGCGGCTGGACACCTCTGAGGGTGCAGGTGAAGGCTGGAAGGAGCGGCGCGTGTTGAGCAGTACAAGCAGGTGCTGGCGCAGCACGACGCCCATGATGCTGCGCTCACCATCGGCCGAGGAAATGACTGGGAAGCCATTGTGGGGGCAGCCTTTGAGCACCTCCACGATGCGTGCCACCTTCTCCACGCGCGCCAGTGTCACGGGCGGCTGCCCGCAGCACTCCTTTGCCGTGATGTGCCGCAGGTAGCCGTCGGGCTCGGGCTGCAAGAAACCCAACCCCTTGAGCGCCATCTGCACCTCGTACAGCGGCCGCACGCCCGTCCCGTCGCCCACCGCCTGCACGCACATGTTGCGGCATGCACCAACGCAGCGCAGGTTACGTTGTCTGGTTGTTTGCTTTACCAACAAATTGCGCATGTGATTGATCAGTGCCATCCATAGCTGGCCAACCACCCCAGCGTGCCGCGCACAGTGGTGCCAGGAAGCCAGGGCGAAGCCATAGGACAGGCTGAGCACCTGCGCTAGATTGCCCCAGTCGTGGATGTGTTGCACAGCGCACACCCAGCTATCCCTCCTGCCGCTTCCCTCCCCTCCCCTCCCTGGTCCCCCGTCCACTCCCCTCCCCTCCCCTCCAGCTGCCTTTGCCCCTCCCCCCCCCCCTCTCATCATAACTAACCCCACAGCACCTTGGCCACCAGCAGCACCAGCATGATAAGCGG
>BDCZ01000090.1:77943-127607 GCA_001662365.1 Chlamydomonas applanata
TCCAGCAGCATGACACACGTGCAGACAGTCATGCGCATGGAGCCTCCCAGGAAGGAGGCAGCGCCCAGCAGCGCGTACGTGCCCTCATCAATGTAGTGCTGCGGGTGCATGTCAGCCACAAACATGCCCACCTGCGAGGCGCGGCACGAGCACCACCAGCAGTCCAGTATGCATTCAAGTCAGGGATGTGCAGGGGTACGGCAAGTGGGCAGGCACTGGGAAGGCACTGGGCAGGCTTAGCCTTGGGCAATGCAAATGGATTGTCACGGGCTTTGCAGGCGGCGCGGAGGAGCACCGGCGGGCTGTTCACATGAATGCGCATGCATGGCAGCAGCAAACAAACCGCGAGCACCAGCTGCGGCAAAACACCAGGCACGTGTGCTGCGAGACGCCAGAGGTGCACAGCACCCGCGACACACTGCAGCAATCGAGCAGAGGCATGCATGCGCACCAGCCGACCGTATGCGGCGCCGCACAAGATGGAAGGCACGAAGAGGCCGGTGGGCAGTGCCACTCCATACGTGACAATGGCGAGCAGGTAGAAGGCTGTTATGAACATGACAAGTGATGCGACAGTGTACTCGCGCTTGGTCTTGGAGGAGAAGAGGTTGCGGATGGCATCGTCCTGTGTGTGCATGTCCAGATGCTTTGTCAAAGTGCATGAGTCTGTGGGGTTTCGCGCCGGGTTGCATGGTGATACGACGTGTGGAGTGGCAGGTGCGAGGTGCGAGGTGCAAGGGCTGTCGAGGGCAGTTGCAATGGTGCTGGCACCGAGCCAAGGAGCCTGCTGCTCATGAGTCTCATCAGTCTCATCAGACCGCAGCTGCCCATGCACCAAACGCTGGTCCACAGCCTGCTTCATCCCGCTCAACCCTGCTACCCTGCTACGGTCCTCCAGGAAGCCAGGTTATGTTGTGCACCAGGGCCGAGCAGCTGACCCACCTGGGTGTTGAAGAAGAGTGTGGCTAGGTCGTTGTACTGGTTGGGGCGCGCGCACGCAAATGCCACAAAGTTGCCGCTCTGCGCGTTGTCGTGGCGCGGGCAGTCTTCCTCGTGCGCCGGGCAGGGCTGCAGCCACGCAGCAGGCACAGGACGTATGCCAATCACAGGATTGAGATGGTGTCAGGTTGCTTCTTGGTGGGTACTGATAGACAGTGTGTATGAGCTTGTAATTGCGTTGAGCAGGCAGGCATCGGTGTGCGCCGCACACTTGCAGCACTGCTGCACGAACGCTGCCATCTGGGCCAGCATTTACTGACGTATACATAGCCACACGCACCAGGCAGCGGAACATTAGGGGCAGCAGGAAGGACACAGCACTTGTGAGCAGGCTGATGGCCACAGCCTCCAGCACCTGGGAGAGCAAGGGCAAGGCTCAGTCGGATGGGAGGACCTGCACATCCAATCTGACAAACCCCCAAGCATGACAGTTGCACTAGTAATGACGGTGCTTGATGGTCTCATGCTGCTCTGAATTGTCGCAGTCGCTTGCCTGCTCTGCACCAATACACCTGCAGCAAGCTTCAGAACGTTAGCCCTACAGAACCTGAACCCAAAAAGCTGCAGGCGAGCAAGATACCAGGCAGGTGAGCACAGCGCAGAAGGTTGCGCACGGCGCACACATCTGGCCGCACCTTTCCACGCCGCCCATAGCGTGCGAGCTTGGCCTTGCGCCATGTGTGTAGTCGCGCATTGAGCTCCACAAACGCGCTCCCCAGCAGCCCACCCACCACGCCCAGCAGCAGCATTGGCAGCTGTGGTGGTACACAGGCACCCAGTCGCATGGCAGCCTCATGGGCCATTGGCAAACCTTGCACAGCCTCATGCACGCATGCGTGCACACGCACATCTCACCAGGCAGTGCCTGCCGCTGTCTCTAGTCACCCAGCACCAGATCCTCACGCTGATTCCAGAGGCATGCACGCCCTGCACCACTGCGAGCAGCCCATGCAAGCCGATGAGCGCGGCTGGCACAGCAGCTGGTGTCAGCTGGGGAGGTGCAGCTGGGAGGTGCGCCAGCACTTACCAGCTCATACACCTCGTAGTTCTCTTGCCCCTCCTCAATCTCAAAGATGATGAAGCCACCGGAGCCGAAAAAGCCACACCCATGTGCTGAGCATGCTGTCATCAGCACGCGCACCGTCACGCTCACAACTACGGGATAGGGCAGGGGAGGGCAGGGAGGGGCAGGCGAGGGTGTGTGGCTGAGGACGGACGGTGTGGCAGCGGGCAGCGGGGTCGTGGGACCATGTCCAGGGTGGGACCATGTTCAGTATGGGCCCCTGCAGTACTGCATGGCATCTGTGCAAACCATGCCAAGTAGCTGTGATGAATCGCTTTGTAAAACCAGGCTGTGGCAGCCAAGCCCAGCACGAAACACCAGACCCTGCATGCGAGCAGCGCGGTACAGAGACACCATGCAAACACGCCACCAACCTGCTGTGGTGAAGAAGATGAGCCACATGAGCTGGTTGCGCCACCAGCTTGTCATTTCCTCCAGCGCAAATAGCACACCACCCACAGGTGAGCTGCGGGGTGTACGAGGGAGGCCCGGATTGGGGTGTGTGTGTATGTGTGTGTGTGTGTGTGTGTGTGGTAGGTTGGGGGGTTGCGCGGTGAGGGAGAGCATGCATTTGGTAGGGAGACAGTGGGAGTGGGGAGAGGGAAGTGGGGAGCAGGTGAGAGGGTGATGGGCAGCGCTACATGCCTCGGCACCCCATGTTTACTGCAGCCACGGGAGTAGTAGGACACCAACTTTGTCCAGAAGTCCCAGAAGCGACACAGCAGGAACAGCAGCACTCCGTCCATGCCGGCGCACCGGAAAGCAGCCGCCACGCCAGCCGCTGCCCCCGCTGCCACTGCATCATTGCGGTCTCTGTCATTCCAAAAGCGGTTGAAGAATGGAGACGCCCAGCTGGCGCTGCCCCCCTGGGAGATGAGCGCTGCAATGCATGCACCTGCGTGCACGAATGGCCCCTCCTTGCCCACGGCAAGGCCGCCAGCCACTGCACCAACAGACCCCAGCACCCTGCAGCATGACATCACAGCGACAGCGCAAGTGAACAACTAAACGCGCAGCCCAGTGGTGTCCAGGCGTGCGGCGCTGTGGACATTGTATTGCCCAGTTGCTGCTGATGCACCAGGTACCCAGGTCAGGGTTCCCCTCAAAGTGGCATGCGTGTCTCTGTTTGTGATTGGTGGCATGAGCCAGAGCATGCAGTGCCGTTCACACAGCTGATGCTTGAACAGCCTGCAAGCAGCCAGTCATGCTGTGGCACACGTCCTTGCCAGCACACGCGCTCCCAGCATGCCCAGCACGTACTTTGCAATCAAGGTAGTGAGGTAGAACACTCCGGGCACATCGATGCCATTCAGGTAAGCCTTCACGTCAGCAATGCCCGACCCTGCAGCAGCTGGCCCTATGTACACCGTGACGAGCGCGGCTGATAGCACCAGCGCCGCATTCATCGCCGAGTAGGCCTGCGGCGGCAACAGGCAAGGCAGGTGGACACACCACCCGTCCCAGGCCAATGCCCAGCACATGAGACAATGCCCAGCTAGCTGTGGGGATGTGGGATGTGTGAGACTGGATATGGACAGTGCCCCATTCAACGGTGCACCACTCATGCGACGACATCCTCTGTGGCAAGGCTAGCAGCCTGCCCAAAAAGGACGATCAAGGACGCAGCGTAGCACAGCAATCTGAAGTGTGTCACATCTGCACATTATGCTGAGTGTGACACCAGCAGCAGTACGAGGCAGTACGCGCACCAGGAATGAGCCGCCAACGTAGCCCTGCTCCAGCAGGCTGAGCGTGGCCCAGAACTTGAAGCCCGAAATGTTCTCCACACTCACGTTGACAGCAAACGCGGCGATCGCGGTCACGGCGCCTGCGGTAGAACCACTTTCCCCACACTTTCAACACCAGCTGCCCGTTGGTCACACCATCATCACACACGGCATCCGTGAGCTCACATTGTGTGAACAAGGACCGGCCTGTCATGGCTGAGTGCATAATCACAGCAGTTCAATCGGTGCAGCCATGCTGTCACCACGGGATTACGAAAGTTGGCTGCACAGTAGGGTGACTTACCAATGAGGAAAAAGATGACCCATTTGACAGCTGTGTACTGCACTGCATCCACAGCCGTTTGTGACGCCTTCTCCGCCCTGCACCGCAGAAGCACATCACACACAGCCCAGTGCAGGCTGTCAGTACGGCTGCCCGCCAGACTTCGGCTTTGTGCATGGTCCCCGCCTTGGCTGCAGCTATCCATAACACACAGTTTATGGTCTCCGCTCTATGCCATTAATGGACCCAGCCTCGGACTGTGCAGCATGCTACACACCAGAACTGGCACGCAGATGCACTGCCCTCTCCTCACCGATACACAGTGCTCTCAATCACTTCATAATCCAGTGACTCGTAGTTGGGTATGCCACCGTAACCAACTGCGGGAGCTGCAGCTGTGGCCCCAGCACCGGCATCTACCGCTGTACCAAACGAGCGGCGGCGCAATGAGGGGGGCACAGAAGCAGGTCGCGGCGGCTGCCCGTTCAACCCCCCATTCTGCTGCAGAGCACATCACAAGACATGAGGTAGCATCCTGTGTTGTGGTTTTCAGTGGCTGGGAGCAGGCATGGCATGGAAGCAGCTTGTACCGTCTCGGTCTGCTGAACAGGCTGCTCTCATGCCGATGCACTTGCAACATTGGCATGCCAGGCAGCCGATGCATTGTTTCGTTAGCTTTTCTATGCTGTGCTGCATGGGCTGCCAGCAGGTTCCTGCCTGTCATACTGCGTGGGCTGTTGCAGGCCCCCCATACACCTACGTCCCCTGATAACATTCACAGCAACAGTTACCTTGTTATGTGGCAGCAAGCTTTCGCTTGCTTGCTCCTGATCATCCATGTCTGTGAGCCAGATCGACGGTCAATCCATTTAAGCAATTACATTTTGACAAGCATGTTGAATTGCAATTCCAGTGGCTGCATAGCAGGTCCCCGGGTCCAGGGTTTGTTTCATGTCTATGGCATCTGAAACCTGGGGACTAGTTTTTCAATAGCAGTCATTGCATCACCATCACCGCTCCGCATCACGGCAAACTATTCCAATTTGGTGTAATTTGGTGTGAAGTTTTGGGCGGGTGCTTTTGCCCAGCAGCTTGGGGTGCTGGCATTTCCCTGTACAGAAATGGGGCGGTCACGAAGCAGATCACGCAGCCGCAGCCGCTCCCCACGGCGCGACCGTGGGGGCGACCGCGATGGCGGAAACTGGGCAGGGCGCCGCGAGCCCCCCACCCGCACCTCAGTCCTGCTGCGCAACATCTCAGACCGCATCAGGTGAGTTTGAACTCCAAGATCATCCCATGCACAAATAGCTCAGGCCTGAGGCTGAGGCCTGTGCGTGCTGTCAAGGTATGCCCCTGCATGGCCCCATGGCTGCTGGTGCGCACTGGCTGTGCATTTTGGGGACTCATGTGCAGCCATGCAAGCTGCATGATCATGTGTCAGGCGCATGCACATGCATGCCTGCTGACCACGCCCCGCCATCCCGATGCCTGACCACTCACCTGCACTTGCCGCCCGTCCTGCAGTATTGAAGACCTGAAAGATGCTGCGTCCAAGTACGGCCCTGTGAAGGATGTGTACATGCCCAAGGATTACTACACTGGGCAGCGCCGCGGCATTGCCTTTGTCGAGTTCACCAACTCCCGCGATGCTGAGGACGCCCTGCATGGCATGGACCGCTTCTACCTAGGCGGCAAGGAGATCCAGGCCACCTTCGCGCTGCAGGGCCGCAAGCGCCCTGACGACTTCCGCCGCGCTGGTGCACCACCCCGCGGTAAGCCATCCTCCCTAGCTCCAGCAGTCAGGCCAGCAGTCTGGCTTTTGTTGCTAAGGATGTCCAGAACTCCAGCTGTGTCCCGTGGCCGCTTGTCCACCTGTGCTGCTGCCTGTCCACAGCCTGGTCATGCTTGACTACTGGGCTGAACATGTGTCCTCCTGCCCTCGCACGTGCAGAGGCTCTGCGCGGGTACGGTGGTGGGGGGCGGGACTATGACCGCGACCGCCGCCGTGACCGCAGCCGCTCGCGCAGCCGTGACAGGCGCCGTGACCGCTCACGCAGCCGCAGCCGTGAGAAGCGCCGTGACCGCAGCCGCTCGCGCTCACCCCGCCGGGACCGCTCTCGCAGCAGGGATCGCTCACCCCGCCGCGACCGCTCCCGCAGCCCTCGAGACAAGGCCCGCAGCCGCAGCCACAGCCCTGCACGCAAGGACGCGTCACCCAGCCCACGCCGTGACCGCTCTCCTAGCCCACGCCGCGACCGCTCTCCAAGCCCTGCGCCCCGTGACGATGATGCTGGCAACGGGGGCCGCGATGCCTCCGCCTCCCCACGCCGTGACGGGGATGACGTGGACAGGTGAGGCCAGCTTGTTGCTGGGTCATGCAGCTGGCGTGATTGCTGTGCAAAGTGCATGCTTGCTGCTGCTGGAGGTCAGGGTTCCAGGCTTGCAGCTGTTCTCGCAGGGGCCAGCCTGGCGCGAGCCATCAATGAACAGGCATTGGACCCTGACGCTGTGCCTGTGCGCCTGCTGGCTGTGCACGCGCAGGGAGAGGGATTGAACATGCCCATGCGGGACAAGTGCTGCGCCTGTGTGCAAGCAGCCATGGGCGCACCAGCCCTGCTGCCTTCATGCAAGCCGCATCATGCATGCTATGCGTGGCAAATTGCCTAGTGCAGCACCTCAGCAACTTAGCATGTAGGGCGGCCCACCAGGCCTGGTGCATCTCAGCGTGCACCGCCTGCAACGCACTTGTTGTGCTCTCGCAGGCCCCACACTGTGATGCCCCGCGCGCGTGCCTGATGCCATGATGATGAGAAGATGTTCCTGCATGATGATGAAGCATGAAGCGCACACGTGGATGATGGATGATTGCTGGTGTGGCGAGGGACGAAAGGTCGGAGTTGTGCCGCAAGGGCACAGGCAAGACAGGCCGAGACAGGAGGCACATGAAGGACAGGGCACTTGAAGGAACGAGGAAGGGAAAGGAGGAGGAAGGGGTGAGGCACAGGGCCTGATGAGATTATATGCAGCTGGTCAGGGCGCTCTCATGCTGTAGCATCAGCACCATTCCGACAGCATGGTTTGTCGCTGCATGTACCCCATCGTCACCACAAAGCCTGCTTGCACATACCCACATGCATGCCAGCAAGCAGGCTGCTTCATATGAGAGCTGTAAATCGGTTGACTCCATGGTCATTACACAGACTGGGTACCAACAGCCTTTCAAGAGGCAGCACCACACACCACATGCCAACAGGCGTTTAAAGCACGTGGGTCAAGGTTTGCACACAGTGCACCACTAGTGCACAGCAGCAGCAGCAGCCAAACTGCACCTGCAGTACCTGCTCCTGCAAGTGCGTTTCGCCCGTGAATGAAACAGGATCCGGACATAACTTAAACCAGATGGATCTGGGGGATAATGTCCTGCGCAAGCAGCCTCTGTGTCTCCCTGTGTGACCAAACTCAGCAACAATCCACATCAGGATATAACAGATACATGAACTCTCTTGATCGCCTGTCGTGTGACATCTCTGTCACTGGTGCGAGGTTCCCCACTGCAACAGTTCTGGCATCATGCCCACATGCACAAGCGCAGGGAGACTGCATGCAGTTCTGATACCCCATCCCATTGCTGTCGGTACCACCACTGCCCCAGCATGTTTGCTGGTAGACACCCAGTAAAAAGACACCAGCACAAACACCATCACTAACACTACCGCTGCATAAAATACACCGCTGTGAGTATGCAAAACTGTGCAGCATGTCAGAACTAAATCAGCTCGACGCCGCCTCTCTCTCTACCTAAGGCCACTCCACACTCTTGCTGCGATTGCTGGTTCATGATGATGGGCCCCATACAGCCATAGTGGAACCAGCTGCAGCCCCAGAGGCAAGACAGCAGCGGCTGTGCACGCGCGCATTTGTCAGTGTGTTGTGCCCCATGTGCTGTCCGAGCCGCTGTGGGCCCTGCGGCCGCTGATGCAAGCTGCAGGCCCAGGACTCAGCGGGCGGCTAGCATTGTGGTGTCAGCTGAGTCACCAGTTGACCAGCAGTGGGCCGTTTACTTGGCGGCCTTGGGGTCGCTGCAGTCACAACCAGCAAAACAGGGGATGTCAGGTGCCATCCCCAATGGAAAACCATACGCATAAGGCCCTGCTCACCCATTGTTCCACCATGCCCATGTCCAAACTGAACCCCTCCCTCTCTCTTCCCTGTGTAACCTTAACCTGAACCTTAACCCCTCCAATCACGCTTTGCCCTGGCCCCTGCTCCTGGCATACGGCCTTGAACAGCACAGCCCCACCCGCAACTCCCGTCACATCCCGCCACCTCACAGCCTGGCACGTGCTCACCTCTTGTAGAAAACAATGTCACCAGTGTCGTCCACATACTTGTCCTCCTTGAATGAGCGCACCAAGGGCTCAAACAGGTGGGATGGGAACCAGCCCTTGGACTTCTCGGGCTCGCGGTAGTAGGGGCCCATCACTGGCTTCACGGCCTCAGTCGCTTCACACAGGTTGTAGTGGGGGATCTGGGGGAACAGGTGGTGCACGACGTGGGTGCCAATGTCGTGGTGGATCTTGTTGAAGATGCCGTAGTCACGGTCCAGGCACGTGAGGCCACCGCGCAGGTAGCTCCACTCCTGCACAGCGAAGCACGTGCACCCCCGCATCAAAGGGTTAGCACATGCGCACAGCGCAACAAGCCGCCGATGCGCTGGGCACAACGCTCCAGGTCCCAAACTGATCATGCCTCAGCAGCCACCCGCATGGACATGAAATGCAGCATGCAAAGCCCCGGCCGCAGGGCTGTGCATGCAGCCACCCCGCATCCAACTCAACACCCCAGAGCCACATGCCGCAGGACTGCATGGGCCGCAGCCAGCCCCATGTCCAATTCCAGCGCCCGCCCAGCGGCTCACCTCGCCACGGTACCAGGGCATCTTCTCCTGGGGGTCAGAAGAGCCGTGGTGGTGCAGGTAGGTCACCACGTCGAGCCACACCACGAACATCCAGTAGGGCAGCACGTACAGGTTGATGATGGCAGGGATGCCCAGCTTGATGGTGCACGCGGCGAGGATGGCCAGCATGCCCATGAGGAAAGCATTGGAGGTGAGCACCAGCTCACGCTCCGCCGGCACGAACAGATCACAGTTGGGGTCGTAGTGGGAGCCCTGCTTGCCGGGGGAGCGGTTCCACAGGTAGAAGGGGTACGCAAACAGGGACCAGGGCAGGCTCAGGCGGCCCACACGCGCCCAGTGGTCCTGCAAAGGCAAGGGAGTGCAGCAGCAATGGCATTACCAGTCAGCACTGATGCCTGCTGCGACGATCTGTGCGCATGCCCCAGGTGGCGCAGCTGGTCCATCATGGTCCATTCGCCTGCACCACGCATCCCAGCAGCAGCAGCAGCAGCAGCAGCAGCACATGTGCCACATCAGCTGCATGAGGCCCCGCACTCCCAGCTGCTCACCATCTTGTCAAAGATGCTCTTCGTCACTGGGTGCCAAGACTCATCGTTCTCCACGTGGCCGTGATTGGCGTGGTGGGTGCGGTGGGACACGCGCCAGCCATGGTAGGGCACCAGGATGGAAGAGTGCACGATGTTGCCCACAAAGTCGTTGAGAGCCTTGTTGTTGGAGAAGGACTGGTGGCCGCTGCGAGTAGAGCAGTGCAGGGTTGGCATGGAGCACGTCAGCACGTAACTGTGCATTTGTCCTTGGGCCTGCCGCTGGGTGTTTGCGCGCAAGCAGTACTGTGAGCGTGTACATGTTCAGTGCATTCCGCTCACCAGTCGTGGCCAACCACGAAGAGGGCCCAGAACATGGTGCCTTGGGCGAACCAGTACAGGGGCCAGGTCAGGGGCGAGTTGATGGTGTAGGCGGCAATGGCCAGGCCAGCGACGATGCCCACGTCCAGAGCCAGGTAGGCAAAGGACTTGAACACGTTCTTCTCCCAGCACTTGGCTGCAGGTCAAGGTGCAGCGGGTGGTGGCAGTGGGGTGTGCACTTCGTACATTCACTGTGGGCTCATGCCACGTGCATGTGGCTGAGACATGGACACAGCGCCAAAAGATCCTTAAAGTATCCTCCATGCCCCACAGGTCGACACGCGGGCCAGTGCGCGACAACCCCTGTCGGCGCCACTCGGCACTCTGATGGCTTGCTGCTACAGGCACGTGTTGGGCTGTTGCAGCTCAACAGCTCATGATCATGAGTCTCAATCCTGAGCCGGTCATCTTTCATGCGGTCTGGAGCCGAGCTGCCCGCACACGCGACCAATTATCAGCTGCTCCCAACCAGCTTGGACTGGTGTGCAGGTGGATCTGCTATGGTTTGTGCTTGTAAGGCTGTCTGAACGCCAGACCCATGAACGCCCTCAAGATGGCCCGGCGCCACTGCTGGAGAGCGAGGCAGCGTTAGGCTGCCTGACGAAACTACAACTATGGTGCAGAGGAGCTCACCAGGGATGGCATTGCGTAGGTCTTGCAGGTTGAAGGGCGGAGGAGCAGAGAGGTCGAACTTGCCGTCCTGTGCAAGCGTGGAGGTGGCGGCGATGGCTGAGCCCTGGCACCCTTAGGGTCAATTGACATGCTAGTGGCCGACATGGGTGTACTTACAGGGCCACGAACAAAGCCTTCGCTGAAGCTTGTGGGGATCTCCACAGCGGCCACGTTGGTGGCCACGTTGCGCTTCAGCGCTGAGGGCTTGGCGACGGCAAGGACTGAGAGCTGCTTGCGGCCCGTAGAGACGGGGACGGCAGCACGGCGTGCAGACAGCATGGCCATTTTGTTGACTAGCTGTGGGGAGAGGTAGGGCAACCTCTGACGACTCTTGAGGCAGCTTGCATGCTGTGTCTCCAGCCGTGTGACCATGCAGTGAGAGCACTTTCCACCGGACGGCCTGGTTGCGTGGCTCCAGAGTAGCCTTGTTGAACCGCCACCTCGCTGTGTCCAGATCAGCTGGTGCGCACTGTCCACCGTACTGCGCCTCTGTAGGGAGCGGCTCTGGGCAAAGCACAACCTGACTCAGCAGCACGGTCTGCAGTGACACTGGACCTGGCAGGCCATACTCCGCTGGGCTGTGTTGAGCTCATGATGTGCATGCACGGCTGAGTCAAGGCTCACATGCACGCACAGTATGCGGTACAACCAGAACAGAGGCAAACTGCGACGGATGCGTACAAACGCAAGGCAGAACCACCAGCGCATGATTTATCAGACACATGTATAAGAATCAATACACAGCATTTCACACACACACCGGAGGCTGACTGCGTCCTAGAAGTACGTACTGTGCCCCACAAAACATGTACTGGCAAGCATGCAGCACCTCACTGCCTCCCATTGTTCGTACACGTGCTGTACTGAGCAGCAGCCAGTAGTGACACCACCAGACACACGCAGACAGCCGATAAAACTGAACCCACCAGCACAACCAGACGCAGCCGCTGTGCTGCGCATAAAGAGTTGCACAACTGCTCTGCCGCCCGCGCCGAATCTGGATATGGAGTTTCATGCCGGGTGTGTCCGGTTGTTGCGCACACGGCATGACGGCTGTCACACGCACTTGCCACACAAAGGCACCACTGCAGCTGCATACTTGCCTTGTGGGCGCAGTGGAGTGTGGCCGATGCTACCCAGGTCACTCCGACGTCCAGCAATGTATGTACGCAGGTTGTTGCCGCTGAGCCATTGGGCAACGAAGCAGCCATAGACGTACCCTTGCGGTACAGCTGCAATCTGCTAACGGAAGCTGAAATGACATTCCGTGCCATTCTCCAGCACCTTGAGTTGACGGTTACAGATCTGGTGCACTCAGGACAGCGAGCCAGCTGAGCAGCGGCCACAGCAGTCCATCAGCATGCATCCGCAGCAGGGCTACCACATACCCGGCTATGCATGTCCGAGGTTGAGCCGTGGCAACCAACAAAGCGGAAATCTTCAATGTCGGTACGCATTGAGAAAAGCAAATGGCACACACGTACACACGACGCCCATCCAAAGCCTGATGCTCTGCACATACAAGCAAACAACATCCTGCAAAGCAGAATACATACATATGTACACCCTTGTAGCAAGGCTGCAGCGCGCTTCTAAATCTATGAATTGTTCATGGTGTGGAGGGTACTGGTGGCATGCTGTTGTGCGGGCCAGCCAGCGGCTGGTCCCTCTCACAACAGCTAGATGCAATCACGGTGGGCCTTGCTGTCCATGCACTTTTAGTTGGCATGATGATGACTTGATGAGATGAGCCTGTTGGTACTGGCTTCCATTTACCAGCCAAAGCAGCTGGTTGGCTCCTTGGGGATCTGCTGCCCAGACTTGAGCTCCTCCAGTAGGCGCGCGTAGTTATTGTGGTACTTGCGGCACGCGGGGAGGATGGCCATTGACTGGACAAACGAGGGGATCTTGGCAATCTCAGTCATCCACTTGCGCCTCTGCAGACAGCGGAGGCGCAGTGAGAGCAAGTCAGGAGCAAGGCGCTGCATCCGACAGTTTCTGAACATGACTGGTTGAGCATGCATGTCCTGTCAGCGTGTCAAGCTGCGTGCGCATGGGCAGCTGCATCCGAAACCAGTCTCAAACTTCCCCAATGCTGCTTGTCAAGATCATGACAACACGGCGTTTCACAGATTCCATCTGCTTGTCAAGGCCATCTCACTATGCCTGATGGTGGGGATGCAGTGTGGGTAGGGTGTGCATGGTGTATGTGCGCATCGCTCTCGGTTCGTGTGTGGACAGTCTGCCAGGTCTCAACCATGCTCCAGCATGCAGACATGTGTACATATGTTGACGTGTGTGGCATTTATCTCACCTCCATGTCGTTGGGGAAGGCGCGCAGGAACCAGCCCATGTCTTCCAAGCTCATGCCCGCCACAATCTTTTTCTCGACTGGGGCAAACTCCTTATGGCTGAAGAACTTGCGCAGCATGGGCAGCCCGATCTCATCCTGTGAGGCGGTTGCAGGTCAAATGTAGCCACACTATACACATGCAGCGGATCTGGCACTGAAGGAATGCCTGCTGCGTGCACAGGCCCAAGAGTCTGAGGCGCCGGCTTGCACAAAACGCATGCACTCCATGCCATAATTATAATAACACGGCGTGTCACAGATGTGTCTGCATGCCGGAGCCTGACAGCCGTTACCTAAACACAATCACTCCATGCCATGCGCACACGAAACCATGGAGGAGCTGCCCCGTTACAGCTCAGCCACAGCCCCATGGATGGATGCATGCCTCGACGCCAGCCATGCCCAGTCTTGCTCACCTCCTCACGCAGGTGTTCCAGCATCTCACGGCGGAACGCGTCAAACTTGTCGCTCAGCGCACTCCATGCGACAAAGTCTACTGAGGAGGTGCGGCCGGGCGCGAGGCGTGCGATCATGCCTGTGCACTCGTCTGTCAGCTGCATGAGCGTCTTATGGTCGGCTGACATCTTGGGGGGCAGCTTGACACGGGTGGACACGAAAGGGAACGCAATCAACTCTGCAAATGTGGAAAAGGCGGGCGGGTGTGCGAGCCGGGGTTGGGTACAGGGCCAGTAGCTGGCATACCATGGCCACATGGGCGTTGCAGCTGCGCTCATCAGCTGATGCAGGTAGGCAAGCAGGGGGGCAGGGCGGGCGGGCTGCATGTGCGAGGTCGACAGGGCAGGCAGGAAACGGGCGGGCGGGCAGGGCAGATATGTGACAGCTCACCCACCCTCATTGTCATGGTGGTGGTGCACGATCGCGATGAACTTGGGCCAGTAGACCTTCAGGTTGCTGGTCTGCCAATCCGCCAGCCTCTTGCCGCCTTGCAGCTGAGCCACGCAGGCCTGCATGCCAGGAGGTTCGGGTGAGGTGTGTGGTTGGGTGGGGATTGAGGAAGTCTGGCAGGGTTTGAGGAGGGTCGCTGTCTGAGTTCACAGTGCTTATGTACGGCTGTGAGGCTTGAGCTGGATCCAGTAAGCCTACCAGGTGAATCTGAGGCTTGTTTTTACCTTGAGCCCCTCACTGATGTCGCGCATGTCCATCCTGATGGCCTCATGAGCACGATACCAGCCATCACGATGGCCATGATAGGGCCACTTGCTGTTCACCTCGAGCGCAGCTTTCAGCTCCTGTGCAGTGGAAGCGGCAGCAAGGAGTCCTGGGGGTGAGTCAGCTGCTGGAGCTCGCACCAGTAGCCAGAACCATGCAAGACGCATGCAAGCCTTGCATGTTGCAAGTGCCCGGTTCCAAAATTCGACGCACGCTAGCGGCACAGCCTTCGAGCCACAGCACGCAGCTAACCCTGCTACATACTCACTGCATCTGGGATCTGGCTGCGGCTCTTGATGGTCACCACGCCATCAGCCATGTTCGCACTGTCGATATTCATGCTCATTTTGTTTGGAGAACGGAGGACTTAACTCTACTGAGAAGGGCAGCGGCGGTCTGCAACAACGGGTTTGTGTTGACAATGTTACAAGCTTGAAATACGATTAATTGCGATGCGATGTCCTTGCCTGCTGCCACTGGTATTTATGGGAGTTCGTTGGACCACCTTCCGCAGCACCTTCCGCATGTCAGGTACCAGGGCAGCTGCACTGCAAGCAGCCCGTGGGCAGGCCGATGCACCTGGACAATAGCGCTTTCCCAGTTGCATATCTGGCCGATGGCTGTGCGCGTCGCGGGTCCTGGTACATGGCGAACCTGCTGCCTGTTACACGTCAGGTACTCCTGCCATCATATCATAACCAGGTTGAGCGCTGATTTGCAGCTGATTTGCATACTACTGCAATTACACGGGCCCCGTGTTGGTAGCATCTCTGTGCTTGGCATCTACACCCCTCCGGAGCAGCCGTGCGCTCGGCCAGCTCAGCCGCGCACAAGCACTGAGCTCCCTCCAGCCCACCAGCGCGCTGGCGGCTGTGCACCACCACGCCAGCCCTTCCTACAGCATCTGATTGCTTCCAACGGCGTGTATGTACTGCTGGCTCTGCACGATCTGCATGGAGTGGTTGCCAAGCCCAGCACACCACACAGTTGTGGCTCCACTCCAAGCCCTTGCTCAGGGCAGTTTGGAGCTCGTCTGCAATGGGCGGACCTACTGGCAGCTCTGGGACAACTGGCCGATAGTTGTAGCCATGGTGAAATTGATGTATCACATGGTGAAATTGATTAATCGTGTTCAACAGCTGCAAGCCTCTGGACCACACGTGAGCCACCAGTGCCCATGCCTTTCCAGACACGTCTGCAGTACTGAATTGACCAAGTGTGTTCACTGTTTATCAGCGGGTCCAGGGCCCTTCACACTTGCCTATCAAACGAACATGTAAAACTTATCGCCATGCGCACCGACATACATGCATGTTGACACACATCGTGTGCAATGGGCATGTCACAAGCAGGGGGCGGGCCAGACGCTGCAGCTGTACCATGTGCAGATGGCAGGATATCTCCAACCTCCTGAGCACGCCCATTCACACACTTTGATCACAGCCTCACTCTGAGTTGCGTGACTCTGGCAGTAGCATGTCAAGGGTGCTGTGGGGGAGCTCGGTGGTGCTGCAGCATGCAGCTACAAGCGCGCCTGGTGCCCTCTTCAAGGGCTTGGACACGCCCTCGGGTCGTGAGGGTTCAGGCGACCTCGTCCGCACCAGCGACGGCTGCTTACGAAAGGCTCAAAGTGCGCATCCAGTGCGGATGAGGAGTTGTTGCAGCATTCGGTCAAGCTGGCTTTTGACCATACCTGGCCACAAACTCCATTCAGCATGGGCTGGGCATGCAACATGCCACACATGTAGCAGAGCGCATGTACCTCGTCTTGACACAGCCAGGCATCAGCACCATGGCTTGGTTTGAATTTACTGCATCCTGCAACGACAGGGCATCAAGGTGATCCGTTCCTCTGATGGCCAGGCCCTAGACCTGCCGTCCCTCTGGGGCCCACAGGTGCGGGCCGGCCATGTGCGAGTGGATATATAGTCACATGAGGAGCTTGACTGGGCTAAGGGGTGTGCGCTCAAGGCGCTAGCACCGTGTGCTGGGGCATGGCTTGGGTTCACGCGCACAGAGGCACACCTGCTGTGTGCGGCCATGCATGCGCAGGAACGGGCGGTCGTGTTCTGGGCGCGCTCGCTTGGCTGACCCTTTTGCTGGGAGGTATGTGCACGGCCGGGTCCACTTCGCCACTACCCAAGGCAGCACGCTGCTCGGTACCTGTCACAACAACAATAACTACCTTCAAAACGTCCTAGTGATGGTGTTTAGATAACGACTGTCAGGCTCGGGCATGCAGACACATCTGTGACATGCCGTGTTATTATTATTATTAAAACGTGCTCTATGCGTCTGCCCTTAGCAGAACGCTTGCGACCGCAGTGGAAGATCCCTGCTCACATGCACCTCTACCAAGCCTCCTTCAATCACTCCGCTCGTCCGTTGCACCTTGCCTTGTGACAGCATGTCTTGTGACAGATGCCATCTGCATGATTCCTTTGCCGTCCTTTGTATGCACTTCTTACTCTCCTGCACCCACAGCTGGCAATCCAGCTCCGGCGAGATGTGAAACCAAAGCTGGATGCGGCGGGTGTGAAGGTGAGCAACCCGCCAGCACACCACTGGTTGGCTGGACATGTGCTGCAGAAGCACCAGCACTGCTGCTTGCCTCTCCGTCTATCACCCACCAGTTGCACTGTGCTGGATGACCACAAGCAGGCAACCATCCACACGCTTTAGATGGTGAGCTGCTTCAAGGCCAATTTGATAAGCTGCCTCCCTGCACTCGCCGGCACGCAGCTGTTCCTCGTGTCAATCGGCACGCATGCGAGGAGCAAGGAGTTTGTGGAGGTGACCGGGTTCCCCGCTGAGCACCTGTTTGTGGACCCAGAGAACCTCACGTACACTGCGCTAGGCCTGAACAAGGGTGAGTCAGTGGTTGTGGTCCTGACATCCTGCGTGCTGCGCTGGGGGCTCACCTGTAGTTGGGGCGCCTCGCCTGCCATGGTGTGGCCCTACCTAAACCGCCCAAGTGCTGTGGCTGGGCTACAGCCCGGCTAGACACGCACGCTTCAACATGGTGTCCTGAGTACACACAGTGGCTTGGTGGTGCTTGGTGTCCTACCTGATGCATGAGCCTCGTCCATGCCCGCCGCACAAAACCGCATGCCTGCGCGGTTATGCTCCCACTGTGCAGGTGTCGGTGTGACGTTCTTTGACTGGAACACGCCTCTGGCGATCAAGAAGAGGCTGGACACTAACGCCATGGGTGATCTACAGGATGTCATGAGCCGCTGGCAGCCGTGGCTCCCTCCCAAGTGCGTGATTAGGTGCCCTGATGATGATGTGTCGCTGCTTGGTTGCTTCCGACGGATGTTTGTGATGCCGTGCAGTATATTCTGGGTGTGTTGTTCGCTTTTGGTTTGTGCGCAGCAGTCCTGCCGACTCTACAAAATCACTGTTAGGTGCGCTACATGGGGGAGACTGACCCCTAAACTGCCCACCTGCACCCTCCAATGCTTCACAGGCAGGACCAGGCATTCAACCAGGTGCGGCACGACCTGGATCAGATCCGCTGCCGCCGCGCGTACAGCTGTTGCTCGTGCTGCTGCAGCCGCTGTCTTGTAGGGCAGCGTTGGCATGTTTGCTGCCGTGGGTGCTGTGCTTGGTGCAGCACGCATGCTTGCACTCTTCAATGCGTGGGTGTCTCAGCTTCAAGAGCCCATGCTTGTCACATCCATGCCTGCAGGGAGGTGCATATGTGTTCGAGGGCCCCAACCTGCTCTTCTCACACAAGGACCCTTCCACTGGCGCATTTGCTGACCTGCAGCAGGTGAAGCACGGCTGTGTTGCGCAGTGTTATTGTTACTATTTTGTAACATCTATTAGGTGAAGCACCAGATGCTGAGCACGCACACACGCAAGTGCGCCGCATTCAACCAAATGCAACCTGCAGCTGTGCTCTGCGGGTGCACAGCCCAGCGCTCAGAACAGATTCCTCTGCTGTGCTCACACATGACACAGGTGCTGGGGGTGTCACTTGCCAACCTGGAGGATGCAAACGAGTGCAGCACAGAGTGCGCGATTTAAGAGGAGGTTGTCACATCAGAGTGTGGACCAGAGGTGGAGCCTGGGCTGCCTTGTTCAGTATGGGTCATCTTGTACAGATTGTATGGATCACAGCCTAGGTGCAACCGGCCGGATGTCAAGCGGAGGAGGGCCAGCGGGAGTTGTACATGACGCGCACTGCTGCTGCATGCCAAGAACCTGTGCGCAGATGCGCTGGGGGCAGCAGAGCGCTGAGAGCTGAGACAAGCGGCAATGACCTGTTGTGCACACTCCTCATGCTTCATCCGTTGCTGGGAAGGATTTGGAATCTATCAGAACCCCTGGGATATCTTGTTGGAATGGTCTGGCGGCTGGTTGGAGCTGGTTTAAAATGCCTGTGTGATGTGCTGCTGCTGCTTGGTGTCAGCATTACAGCATGGAATCATACTCAGTGCGCAGCTTACATAGTGCAACAGCCTGCTGGCCTCTTATTCACAGGGCAATTGTCTTCTTTGAAACCAATCATGCAATGAATAGGAGCTGGACAGCCCTTTTCAAAAGCTTGCAGGCATCCCTTTGTACGGCAGCTTATTGAGATTGTAGCCTGGGTTGTTGCCAGAAATGGAATGGATGAAAATCGCCTTGCACAGAAGGGCCAGCAGCATATCCCTACCCGACATGGACCAGAGCAGCATGCACCTGCCACACACAATCCACCGCACCAACAATTGTCCACTCATACAGAGGCGGCACCGCAGCTGTACGTACATGAGCCAGTCTTGCTGGACATGTATGCGCTTGTGGTACAAGCGGGGTGCATGTCAAGGTACTGCAACGCTGCCAAACTTTGTCACTATCAACCTGAGCATGCCGATCATGGCAAGAAAGCGCAAGTTCAAACACTACCTGAAGTGAATCCAGCTGCGATGAAATCAACTACCCTCAAGTACGATGCACAGGATCTGCAGCTATGCACTGCGCAGAGAGGGGAACCCGGCACATGGAAATGGCATGCCGCCCTGCTCTGTCACATGCAGACCTTCCCTACAGTCAACAAGTTCCATCTGTTATTGCCAAGAAACAGCCGGCAGCTCCACTCAGTATGTGCACGCATGCTGATGTAAGCAGCATAGTGTTGTACGGTGTTGTACGTATATGTATATCATAAGGGTATGGGCTTCCTACCAGGGACAGTTTGTAGGGAGGGCCCCGGTCAATCAGACCACCACCTCTCATTAGGCTGGTCCTCCCATACGGGCGCTGGTGAGTAGGAGACAAGCGATGCCGGTACTGCCTACACAAATGAGCTGGGCAAGCAACCATTGCTGCACACCGCCACGAGCCTGAAGCCAGCCGCCACGCGCCTGGAGCCTGGCTCCTGGGCGGCTCACTCCTCAGAGCCAGCGGGGCCGCCAGGGACGTAGTGTGTGTGCAGCAGGCGGTGCGCCTTCTCGCTGTTCGGCACGCCCAGGAACTCGGCATAGAGCTTCTGGATGAACACATTCTCATGGGGCCGGCGCACTTTGAGTCGCTCATCCAGAGCATATAGTGCCTGCTGCCTCTTCTTTAGGATTTCCTTGTCTGTGGAGCGTGGCTGGCCACCACCACCGATGCAGCCCCCAGGGCACGCCATGACCTCCACAAAGTCATACTTGGCGGTGCCTGCCTTCAGGTTCGTGATGATCTTCTTGGCGTTGCCTAAGCCATTGGCCACGGCAATCTTGACATCAAGGCCCTGCCAGCCAGGAGTGGCAGCATGCAAGAGCAAAATATACGCGCTAATAAGCGCGCTCACAGCACAGCACAACGAGAGTATCATCATCCCATCGTGACGACAGCGTTGACACGCAGCAGCTGTGCAGCAGAGGGAGCCCCACTGACCTTGCCCTCAGGGTCAAACTTCTTGTATGGGCTGTTGTCCGCAGGCTTGATGTTCACTGTCGCCTCCTTCAGCCCATCCATGCCACGTACCTCCTACAGCACATCATCAGAGTTGATGGCATGGTTGGGATGGTTGGCATGGCTGGTTGGCGCTGATTGGGGTTTCCTGGGTTAATCCTTGGTGCTTGGATCCCATGATGCAAAAGTAGCACACGAATCTTGTGAGCATGCAACCAGCAGTGCATGAGCGTACGTGACATACCAGGCAGGCTCCTGCAGAACGATTTTGATACAGCTGGATTATCACACAGCCGCGCCATTCGCAGGCTCCTGGTGCCCAGCGCACCTCAAAGGTGACTCGCCCCATGGGTTGCCCTGACACGACCTCGTACACCGTACGCAGCGCTGCCTCCATCACACCACCTGTTGTGCCAAAGAGCTGGCCGCCACCAGACCCCATGCCCAGCGGGTCATCAAATTCCGAGTCCTCCAGGCTTGCCTGCATGACGATGACAAGCCAGTCACAAAAAAGACAACACTGAGCACCAGGCTCCCCACACATCACGCAGCTGCACGCCCAAACCACGTGTGTGCTTGAGCGCCCGCTCAGACATTTGGCTTGCATGTGCAACAGCAATCTTCTGCCCGCAGGGGGCCCTAGCGCACCAGGTCGATGCCTTTGTCCTTGATGATCTTGGCCATCTCGGCTGTGGTGATCACATGGTCGACATCACGAGCACCTGAGCCTGTGGTGTCAAACCAGGGGCGGTCTGCCTCACCTGTACACCCAGCACACAAGACACATTTAAGCAACACCTGCATGAGCCAAATCACATGAGCCAATCTCATTGCAGCCGATCTCGATCCTGCAGAGCTGTAGAAGCTGTAGGCGCTGCTGAAGCAAGACACTCTGTTTTTAATTTAAGCATCGTGATGCACACCTTGCTTGCGCACGCATGGCATCACTGAGATCATGCTGATGTCTCCCGGCTTCTTCTCATGCAGCTGTGCAAAGTAGTTCTTGATGACTGCACCCATCATCATCTGGGGCGACTTGGACGTGGACAGGTAGGGGATGCACTCAGGGTACGACTTTTCAATCATGGCTGCAGTCATGGGCAGCAGCATTGTCAGGGATACAGGTCAGATGTGCAACCTGCTGAGGTGCCTGCAGTCATCAAAGCTATGTACCCTGCATAGATAACAATTATAATAATAACACGGCGTGTCACAGATGTGTCTGCATGCCGGAGCCTGAACACCATCACTAGAGGACCAAGCCAGCCTTGAATACCGGGAGCCGCCCCACTACAGCACCTAGCACCCTGTTGGAAGCGAGCACCGCAAAGGTTAGCAGCTGCATAGATGCATGAAGACAAGTTGATCACGTACATTGTAGCATTCCACTTTGAGCCCAGCACTCACCAACCCAGCCAGGGCAGCAGCTTGTGAACATGGCTGCGTGCACCAACCAATGCCGCAAGCATGGTATAATGTAAGATGCAGGTCAAACAGAGTGCCGTGACCCTTTTCAGATCGTTGATGGTGAGGACGGATGCATGCTGCAGGTTGGACAAATGGCGCTGCACAACCAACCCTTTGCAGCACATGCTCCGACAGCCGCGGCAGCACTCACGCATATTCTCCTCCTCCTTCTTGCCGCTTTCAATGAGCTTCTGCAATCGCTCCAACAGCTCATGGCCCTCCTCCATGATTGTCAGATCAGCACTGAAGTTGGTATCTGCACGCAGGGTTCAGCAGGAATGGCAAGGTCGGGAATATCGGTTTCGGTTTCATGCAAGCACACTGGCATAGCCGAGGCCAAGCGTCCAGACCAACACCCGCAGCAAGCAAGCAAGCATGCGCTCACCAAAGACGTAGTCAAAGCCCAGCAAGCGCATGGCAGTGACCAGCTTCTTAACAGGGATGGCGCCGGGCCCAAGGCCGAATGCTTCACTGATGGCCACACGCACTGCAGGCGCTACCTGGGCCACGCACAGCTTGCGAGTGGGGTCATCACGGGGCTTCTCTGCGAAGTGCAAGGAAGGCAACGCGCAAGGGGTGCAGAAAGGATGCACGTGAGCTCCGTGTGGTGAGCACATCGTGGGCGCACGTGCACGCTGCGCAGCCTGCATGGACATGTCATGCCAGACGTAAAACAAGAGTGTTGCGCATACATGCACTTCATGCACACTGCCAAGACACAGGAGGCACGCTGCAGGATGTGCAGAGGCAGACAGGAGCCCCATGCCCATACTCCAGCAAGCACCACCTGGATGCGAACGGCTCATACTAGGTCATGCAAGTTTTCAGGCCCACCAAGCTCTTTGAGCGCCTGCATCCAATGCGCATCGTCTGCGCCTTTGACAGCGCCCTCGCCAGCGGCTGCAGCCTTCTTGGCTGCAGCCGCAGGAGGGGGGCGCTTTTTGGCCGCAAAGGGGGGTGCCTCGCCAGGGGGTGCCTCCACTGCTTCGGCGCGCACTATCTCAAGCCTGCGCCTGCAGAGCGCAGTCCCAACTGCAGGGCGTGCATGATGGCAGGGTTGTGAGCCGTGTCGTAGTTCACAGCCAGGTTTCGTAAGTCTCGCACCTGGTACAACAGAGCGAGGCAGGGGCTGCGCGTTGCGCAGGATCATGCCCGATGCACGATGCTGCAGGTTTAGCTGCATCGCTGGTGGCTGTGTTCTCTTGACAGTATACCTTCTTGTGTGTTGTGCAAGTCAAACGCAGGGGGGTGAAGGTAATCAGGTGCGGGTTGGGCTGTTGCGTATTGTTCGGTGCGAGCTCCGCATGCTGCTCAATCACCCATCGGCTCATTGTCACATGATGTGTGGTGTCGGGAACTTTGAGGGGCATCTCCCATGTTGCCGCTTGCAAGCCCCAAATTGTGCATTCATTGCTGCTGCTGTACCTCGTGCGTGCCGCATGGCACCCATGGGCCGAACGCCCAGCCTCACCTAAATCGCAACCGTCGTCTTGTCTTTGCGCCTGCGCCATGAGACTGGTGGGCTTGACGGGTGGCATCGCATCTGGCAAGTCCACCACCTCCAGGCTGCTGAGACGCGAAGGGGTCACAGTGGTGGACTGTGATGAGATCGCTCATGCTGTTGTGAAGAAGGGGCGCTGGGGCTGGAAGCGTGTGGTGCGCACGTTTGGCACTGATGTTCTGCTTCCAGATGGTGAGTCGGGCCACTGTTTACATGCCATGCGCATGAGGGCATGCCACAGCATGCACATTCAAGCGGCAGGGCGCAGCAGCTGAGCACGCAGCTGAACATGCGCGCACATCACGCATTTTCACATCCATGCAACCATTGTACATACACTGACACAGAAAGGTTTCAACTTTCAAGTTGAAAAACATGAATACCGTCTGCCATGCTGCGCATGCGCCATGGTCCTGCACACTGTGCGGTCACATGCCGCCGACACAATATGCTGCATGCTGTACGCACGCTGGCAGGTGAGCTGGATCGCAAGAAGCTGGGTCAGATCATCTTTGATGACGCATCACAGCGGCGCAAGCTCAACGCAGCCACACACCTGCCAGTGTATGTGGAGCTGTTCCGGCAGGTGCTCTGGAGCTGGCTCATGTGTAATTGGGTGGTTGTCATCGACATGCCGCTGCTCTTTGAGACGGGCAGCCACAAGTGGCTGCGGCCATGCGTGCTGGTGTACACGGACCAGGGCACGCAGGTGCGCGCAGCAGGTGTTAGGGTCGGCTTACTCTTTGCAGCGGATAACTGGCATCAGTGCGCTGCGCAAGCATGGATAGGCGGGCAGGTGGAGGGTGTGCACCATGGGGAGGTGCCGGATGCCACAGGCAGCGGCTGCATGCGCGCCTGTGCGCATCAAGCCACGGACATGCACACTAGATTTGTGCAATGGAACGTTCGACTTTCCATCAGTGCCCATGAAGCTCAGTGCTTGTTGTGCAGCATGCGTAAGCGTGCGTCAGCATGCACAAGCCAAGGCCCCACCCGCACCCTGTCAAGCAGCACCTTGCTTCAGTCATCGGTGGCGCACAGCTGTGCGCATGTCCCTTGGCACCCATGTCATTGTTACTCACCGACCGAGCATTAAAGTACGCATTTGGTTGTGGTGCCGTACTCGCCGCAGGTGCGCCGCCTCATCGCGCGCAACCAGTTGAGCCCTGAGGACGCGCTGAAGCGCGTGCAGGCGCAGATGGCCATGGAGGACAAGCTGCGGCTGGCAGACGTGCTGCTGGACAACAACGGCAGCGAGGAGGAGCTGGAGCGGCAGGTGGGGGCACACATGCTTACTTCGAAGAACACCGGTACTCTATGGCGAGTTGGCAACATAAGAAGTGATGAACCACCATATTGTAGAATACCGGTATAATCGTATGGCGGCTATACTAACAGCTGCTTGTAGTGGGCTGTTTCAGTGACGTAACCTGCGCAAGCATGGCGGGAGTATGTGTGCAGTATTACCATGTTTGAGCTGCGGCATCTTAAGCATGTCCAGAATGGTGTGGTGTGCGATGGATAGGTGGTTGAGGTGTGGCCTCTTGCTTGTGTTGCGCCGGTCTGTATGGCCGTACCTGCTACATGACCCCATTGGTTCGTCCTGCACTTAGACTCCGCATGATAACCTGCTGACTGTTGCGATGCAGGTGGTGGATTTTTCAAGGCGCATCAAGGCAGAGTCAAAGCTTCCAGGGATTCTATGGAGCCCAGTCACAGCGGGTGCAGTGGTGCTGTTCCTTGTTGTGAGCTTGTTGCGGGGAGGTGCTTGAAATTGGCCCATCGCTTGCAAGTGCCTTAGGGTAGTGATGCCACCACGCCCATGGCGGACGGACATGGGTATTGACTGGAAAGGAACACTCTTACACAGGCAACCCCAAAACATAGGGGCGTAGTGCTCCATGAGTTGCAGTCAGAAGCAAACAAAATATGTACATTGAGGGGAAATCACATACACCGACCTGACAGGTATCACAAGAGTCCTGAGGAGTCAATAGGTGCAAACGTTTTGGATCAGCAAAGCCAGTAAATAACAGCATTTGAGGAGCCAAACCGACCGTGCTCAATGTAGCGCACTCTCAGTGCCGTTTCTGCAGGTCCTGCACATATAGTAGTACGGCACACCCCTCGCTGAAACTCCCTGCCCATGTTGATGATCTGTTGCTGCACCCTGGGCTGCAGTAGCTGTCATGGTTATGATGCGTATTACTGTAGCCAGAATGACCGTTGCAGCAGTACAACTACTGAGCATGAGAACTCCTCAGAAGTCAAGTCTTCACTCCTCAGCACCCAAAGCAGCCAGTCGACTGGGGGGCGATCTGCTCGCCGGCCTTCAGCTCATCAATCAGGCGGACGATGTTGTTTTGCCACTTGCGCAGGCCAGGTAGGAGGATGAGCGACTGCACAACACCGGGGATCTGTGCGCAAGCCAAGCAAGACGGGCAATGCGCTTGAGTCATGTGCATGGGCCGTGCTAAATGCGCAGTGCAGGCAAGCACGCAAGCTGGCCCATGCATTGCACCCATAGACGGTGCAGGGCAGGAGGCGTGAAATCAGGGATCAAGCTTTAGTTACTGGCTCCCTCAGTTGTGGCTGCTTCAGTTATCACACTGGCCAGCCCAACTGACCTTGGCGATCTCAGTCATCCACTTGCGACGCTGCACGGCAAGCATCACAGCATCACAACAACAGGTTTCCGTCAGGCGCCAGAGCATGCAGCTGCAGGCATACAAAGCTCTTAATGTGTATGCCCACAGCAAGCAGCCATACAGCCTCTCATGCTGTCCTGCTATCGTGCGTAGCTGTGGTTCAAGCACTCAGACGGGTGCATCAGCTGCAGGCATGGTATCTTGCAGGGCCAAGCCTTCACGCACCGCCTCGTCGTTGCCAAAGGAGCGCAGGAACCAGCCCATGTCCTCCGGGGTCAGGCCAGCCACAATCTTCTTCTCAATGGGGACATACTCCTTGTGGGTGAAATGCTGAAGGCCACAAGCACACAGATTCAAAGGTGCGGAGTCAGACGCGCCAAGTACCATCAGCGCCATCTCAAATGCTGCTGGGTGCTGCCTCTGTCCGCGCCCTCTATGACCCAAGTAAGAGGCGACCTGCTGGACCCCACCCTTCCGTTCATCAGCCTGTGACGTGTGCCATCTGCTGGCAGCTGTGCCAGTTTGTGCCGCCTCTGCCGCCTTCCGGGCAGGCCCTGCCACTGGGCCTTGACTGGGAAGCGCAGCGGTTCTGCAATTGCTCCGTCTGCTACTGCTGGCCCCTGCCCCTCCCACCACAGGATCCCTGCAGCCCAGTGCAGCGCAGCGCAGCTCTCATCACGCTCGTCTGGGACCAGCCCTATGTCGGTGCGCCCTATCCCACTTGCTACAGCGTTTCCCACTGCGCTGCTGCAACTCCATGATCTTCCAGTGGGCCCTACACCCGCCCTCAACCCCACCTTGCGCATCTGTGGCAGCCCAATCTCATCCTCCTCGTGCAGGTGCTCCTCCATGTCTTTCTTCATGGCATCAAACGCGTCACGCAGTGCGCTCCATGCCTTGAGGTCCTCTTCCACGGTGCTGCTGGCCTTAAGCCCCTGCACCATCTTGCCCACATTGGACATGGCCTGCGTGACAGCGCAACCGCCGCCAGTGCTTACAGCTTACCCAGCAAATTGTGACGCGGTGTGTGTGTGTTTTGCAAGAAACTGCTGCCGCTGCATCCATAGTTTGATACCGCACGCAGCTGGCTTGCATGCCATTGGCATGGTGACACTCCCGCTTCCAGCAGTGCGCCTTTTTCTAAGCACATGGGGTTCGTTAGGCACAGAGGCTCTGGTGCAGCACCAGTGCAAGCAGGGCCTCAGCCGCAGCTGGTTGGCACCGGCACTCACAGCCAGCAGGGTCTCGTGATCTGCAGACATCTTGGGGGGCAGCTTGACACGGGTGGACAGCCAGGGGAAGGCGACTTTCTCCTCATTCTCTGCACGGCAGCAGCACAGACCAGCGATCACAGATGTCAATGAATTGTGCACAATTGCATTTGGGTAACATTGCAGCCAAGCATTGTGCACCGTGTACAGCTGGCCAGCAATTTGGCTGAGCGTGGTGGCTTGGCAAAGTTTACCGTGGTGGTGGTGCACCATGTGAGTGAACTTGGGCCACACCTGGGTGCAGGATGGTGGGCAGGCACAAGCCAGTGAGGCATGTCACACAGGTTTTGAGCTAGGACTTAGGAATGGTACCAATTACAATAGGGCGTATCACATATGTGTCTGCATGCCGGAGCCTGGTCGTCTTGAACCGCAAAGAAAGGTCAGACGCCCACCACAATGCACCATGATCTGGGGCTGACTCCACTCAGTCGGCAGTACATGCAGCTGTGCTGCCTCCGGACAAGCCGGAGGCTTCAGTTCAACATAGTAAACGTAGCGTAAACATAGAGTATACATACTAGCTGCTCAGTGCTTACTGTCTGGATGTTCTTGGCCTCCCAGCCAGCAAGCTTCTTGCCCTGGGACAGGCGCTGCACCACAGCCGAGAGCGCTGCACTGATGTCCTTCATGTCCAAACGGATCGCCTGGCAAGAGCACAAGTGGCACGGGTTAAGCGGTCCTGGTTTAAGAAAAGAGGAGGATGCAGGCAAGCTGAAGGGGAATCATGGCAGAATGGTCTCGTGCAAAGCACTCATGCAGCTGTACAAGTACGAGGCGACGATCATGTGTGCCTCGGGCAGGGCCCGTAACGCCCATCTCTCAGCGCACCTCATGCGCACGGTACCAGCCTGCGGGTCAAGTGGCATGGGGCATGCGGGTGGGAGGGGCCCGATGCGCGAGCATGGTGATCAAGAGGCAGGTGTGGTGGTCAGTTTTGCCCATGGATGTCATGCAAACTCAAAAGGTTCCCATGCCCATGGAAACAGGCACGCGGTGTCATTAGCAAACGTTGCTTTTGGATCCAAAGCGTGCGCTGTAGAAGGCAAGCCATTTCAACACGACCGGAATGCCACTGGTATGGGCAAAACAGGAGCAGGCTGATTCTTACCGTCGTCGTGTGCTGGATATGGCCAGGTTGCGTTCTTCTCCATGAGCATCTTTAGCTCCTGCCGTGCAGTCCGTGTGCAGGGACCAGGTGCGACCAGGTGCGCAAGACCAGATGATGACCAGCAGCAGGCAGGCAGTGCTGGAATTTCACTGGGCGCCTCAACATGTATACATGGGCCTCCCTGAGCTTCCGGGCCTTGGCATCTGTTTCACCTACCAACAGCAGATGATCAAACACTCACTTCAGGAGCGATGTTTGTGACGCTCACCGCCACCACGACGTCAGTGCCAGGGCCGGAAGCCGTCATTCGAGTGCTGTTGAAAAGTTTGGTGACAGGTAAGGCGCAGATTGAGCCAGGAGCACGATATCTTCGTCACTGGCTGACGCTGCGCGTGGACCGCGCTCAAACCCACATGCTGGTTGGGGTTTCATCAAGTGTGAGAGTAAGATCGTGCCTTGGGCACAACCCGCTTTGGAGTCATCAATCGAGCCGATTTCCCAGACGCGCCGTTGCACATGCACGGACAGCAGATCTAAAATGGTGTGCAAGTATTTATGCACACGATTATCAGCTGGCTCCTAGTGTGGGTGCATGCCCCTTGCATGCGTTGTGTTCGGCGACCCTACATGCACGCATACCTAGAGCGCGCCCCATGCGCTGCGTACTGCAGCGTGTACTGCAGCACATTGACCAGCATCATTGGAAAGGAATGGATGAATGTACTCCCTACTGGCGCCATTGCTTGGCGATTGCCAAACTTGATCACATCGCCCAGCAGCTCATCTTTAAACTACTTAACCATCTCATCCAGCCATGCAAGCACAAAGCGTGCAGGCCATTCACGCCCGCCCCAAGCAGCTGCTTGAGTCAGGGGCAAACTGGACACCGGCCTTGACCTCGTGCAGCAGGCGGGCAAAATTGCTCTGGTGCTTGCGCACAGCAGGCAACATGATGAGGCGCTGCACGAGCCTGGGGATGTTGGTCATCTCAGTCATCCAGCGGCGGCGCTGCACACATACATTATGAGCAAGACACAAGAATTGATGATTGATGAGGCCTGTGCATTGACAGCCACATGCAGCTCTGCATGTACCGGGCCCGATCGTGAGCTGATTGCGATCGCAGCAACAGCAGCCAGCTCCCCCTGCCTGATCACATCTGCGACCATGCAAGCGTGACAGGGGGAACCAAAGGAGCTGGCGCTGGGCCATCACCTGCCTCACCTCCAGGTCATTGGGGAAGGGGCGCAGGAACCAGCCCATGTCCATGGGTGTGTGGCGCGTCACAATGCGGTGCTCCACAGCCTTGAACTCTGCCTGGGTGAAGTTCTTGCGAAGCAGTGGCAGGCCCACCTCGTCCTGTGGGGAGGCAAGGGCAGCAACCAATACTGCAGCCATCACAGCTTTTGCAGCTGAGCATGCTACCAGTGGCAACCCAGGGGCAGGCCGCTCTCCAGCAGCAGCCATACTGCCATAGACAGCCATGCAGGGCAAGTGGCCAGGTCTCCAGATCCCATGCACCCACCTCCTCCCTCAGATGAGCCTCCATCTCCTTTTTGAGAGCATTGAACCGAGCACTGAGCGCGCTCCAAGCCATGTGGTCCACGGCCAGCGGCTGGCCGGGGCCCAGCCGGCCCACCAAGCTCGTGCACTCATCCATCAGCCGCATGAGGGTCTTGTGATCAGCAGCCATCCTGAGGGGCAGCTTGACACGGGTGGACAGCCAGGGGAAGAGCTGCAGGGAGCAGTGGTACACAGGTACTGGGGGCAGTGGCTCAGGAAGCACAGCGTTGGAACCCAACACAGTGCCTAGAGTGCAGACATATCTGTGACACGTGGTGACACGTCATGTTATTAATATTGTGGAACTTAAAATCTTAAAGTGCCTGGACTGCGTACCAGCTGCTCCCCACGCACCAGCTGCTCCTCAGTCTCGTGGTGGTGGCGCACTGCAGCGACAAACTTGGGCCAACAGGCCATCAGGTTTGTGGTCTTCCACGCCTCGACGCACCGGCCATCCTGGAGCTGTGCCACCACCACCTTGATCGCGTCACTGAACAGTTGCATGTCAGCTCGGATGGCCTCGTGTTCCAGGAACCAGCCTGTTGTGTGCGCACACATACAGCGTGTGTGTATAGTGTGCATATAGCTCGAGGTAGGCATGGCTGCGTCCGAGTGGTGCTAAGCCAAGGTGCGGCAAGCACGGTATGGCCGCGTGCAGCTCACAATGCAAGTACAGGTGGCATGCAAGCCTGCCAGAGATGCAGCTGGTCACCTGAGCGGCTTGCGGGGTAGGACCACGCTGCATTCACCTCCATAGCATCCCTCAGCTCCTGCATCGGCATTGCAAGTCAATCCATTCATCCGCGTCTGCGACAGCCCATCCATGTATGCATGCTGTTGTGCCACATTTTACAGTAGTGCTCCACATACCTGTGAAGATTTACGTGCTTGCGACGCGATTTCAATGGTGCCGTCAACCAAAATCTCGGCACTGTCCAGTATCGACATTTGCAAGTACAGGTAGGGTTTGGTATGGCTTGATGAGCTACGCTTGCCTGAACAGCAATTGTTGAGCTGATGTCGGGCTCTTTCACCATCTGTATAGCGTGGCGGCCATCGGTGTGGGACCTGATGATGGCTGGTTAGCTTCTCATGTAGCTACGTGACCCAAAGCCCGAGGTGTCCTCGAACAAGCAGCCATCGAGCGACTAACAGGCACAAGCATTGTTCAACGCGCGCCATAGGTGCAGTCCAATCAGTCCAGGATGTGGTAATCAAGCGTGGCCCCTTCAGATCCAGCTGGCAGCACGCACGCAGACCAAGTGGATGCAGAGTCGGCCAGCTCCAGCTCCTCAGACATTACAGCAGCACCTGCACGTGAAGCTTTGTTTTGCTGGAAATACCCAGGAACTTATCGGGATTGGTTTCTGGCCATGCACAGCTGTCACTGGCTGCCAATGCCTGCGCCCAGCCCCAGCACGCGATCAGACAGGCACGTGCACAGCTGCTAGCAAACATTGGGCGCCATAGAGTTGCTGGCATTCTTATTACAGTGAAGTTAGTTGCTCTCGCTGGGACAGCATATGCATGCATCAAATGCTGCCATTGCTGAACAGCACAGCAGAAGCGCCTGAGCTTGTCATGCGATGTGCAGGATCACAACACCAACGAAAAGCAAACAAATCACAGGACAACACAGAGGAGAGCCCTGGTGGATGTGTTGGACCGGCTGCAGATGGACACTAACACACATTAAAGAATGGCAATGAAAGCACATGCCAGAAGTAGAACGAGCGCGCCTATCAATCACGGTGTGCTGCCTCGATCCCGGTGCGGGCCGTGCAACAGCACAGGACACCCATGCACTGGGCCTGATAGCATCAGCATACTTGTAACGTTGTAAGAGTATCAAGTACAGCAAGCAAGAATGCACACCCCTGCCAGATAACAGCATCATGCTAAACAGTAACACAGCTACGCACCCCTCATCACTGCTAAACGTGCGTGGAAAATGTACGACAATGTACAGTTTCTTGTTAAGTGCTTGTGTTGCTACCTTCGCTTCAACAGACATATGGACGCAGCCCGGGTTGACCACTTCATGATATCGTGGCCAGTGCACGTTCAGGCAGTCAGCTACTGCTGTATGTCAGCATGGGACCCTGGCCTGCGAAAGCAGCACACGCTGCATGTGTGCAAACATACTCACAGACTCACAGAGCAACCCCAGCTCAACAACTGGTGATCAGTGAGACAGGCAGCCGTTGAGCTGCTTGGGGATCTGCTGCCCAGACTTGAGCTCCTCCAGCATGCGCACATATGTGTTCTGCCATTTGCGGCATGCGGGCAACATGACCCAGTTCTGGAGGAACTTGGGGATCTTGGGCACCTCAGACATCCACTTGCGGCGCTGCGTGTGCACACAGTTGGTGGCAGCTGGCAGCAGGTTGTGTCAGTCAGTTGCTAGATTGATAGCAAGAGCACACGGCGGTTCACCGACTAATGCAGGCTGGCAAGCCAAGCCAATAGCCATCTGGACACCACACCCAGTCCGCAAAAGCCATCTGCTCACCTCGGTGTCATTGGCAAATGCTCGCAGAAACCAGCCCATCACGTCCAAGGACATACCGCCCTTCATCAGCTTCTTCTCAACAGGCTTGAACTCCTTGTGGGTGAAGTGCATGCGCATCATTGGCAGCCCAATCTCATCCTCCTCACGCAGGTGCTCCAGCATCTCATTCCGGAACACCTCGTACTTTTCAGCCAGGGCTGTCCAGGCCAGCAGGTCCACAGATGCAGGTCGCCCAGGCATTAGACGCGACACCATGCTGGTGCAGACATCGATCAGCTGCGATGACCAGCAGCAGTTGTACACACCTTGATCAGCACAGCTGCTGGGGCGTGGGGGGACAATGTATAGCATCCCACAAGCGTCCGAGCGGCACCTGTACTTTTTAGGGTGGCATGCAAGCATGCTGCAGCGATCGCTGATATAGCACTCACAGCCATGAGCGTCTTGTGGTCGGCAGACATCTTGGGCGGTAGAGTCACACGGGTCGACAGCCATGGGAACACCTGCAGAGAGTTGTCAGAGCACCAGGGGAGTGGGCTCAGAACAGGCACATCATCACTGTGCGTAGTCAGGCTGCTGTGGGGGCAGTATGTAGATAACAGAGGTCACACTGTGGAATGTGCTGTAGTGGGGCGGCTCCCGGTATTTGAAGCTGGCTTGGTCCTCTAGTGCTGGTGTTTAGATAACGACTGTCAGGCTCCGGCATGCAGACACATCTGTGACACGCCGTGTTATTAATATTATTACACTGCGGATTCGTGCTGTGAGTGCCTTGCCAGCATGCAAGGCCACTCACAATTTCCTCCTCCCGGTCATGGTGGTGGTGGATGTTGTGCACGAACTTGGGCCAGATGGCGCGCATGTTGGCCGGAACCCAAGCCTCGAGGCGCCTGCCCAACCGCAGCTGCTGAACCACTGCCTTGAGAGCATCGCTAATGTCCAGTAGGTCCGCACGGATGGCCTCATGGGCCCGGTACCATCCTGAGTAGCAAGCATCGTGCACAACTAAGCGGGTTGTTGTGTTTTGGTCCTGGTTTTGTTGGTGCGCAGTGGATCATGAACGGCTCCCCTTGGACGCATGTAGTGCACAGCCCATGCATATGGTGCAACTCGGAGAAGGCAGTGCCTGCAGCTCACCGTCTTGATGGCCTGTGAATGGCCACTTGTCGCTGGCTTGCATGACAGCCCTCAGCTCCTGCATCAAGCAGACATGCAGGCGAACACAGCAGGCCGTGATATGAGCAGCAGGCAGGGCAGGGGCAGTTCTGTGTTTCATCAGCGCTGTCATTGCAGCTTGTCAGATCGAATGAGCGCTGCCGCTGCGTTTGCTGCTGTGCCGCCAAGTGCCAAGGCAGCTTCTGCACTATCGAACACACGACAAACATGCACCGTTTCCCCACCTTTGCGGGAATGAAGCTGTGCCCGATGATGATGTTCCCGTCCACGTTCATGGGAATGTCCACCTCATGGGTGGATATGAGCTGGGGCTTGCTCGGCATGTCGAGGACCATTTTCAGCAAGCACCTGAGGATTGATCCAGTCAAGAGATAAGGACGTGGTACAATGCTGTCCCTTGCCGAACAATTTATATGGTGCGCCTCAACCAACTCAACCGACCAGGCAGCTTCTGGGTCTGCTGCCACCCTATGTGCGGCAAGGCACACGACCAGATGCGCAAGGGGCGTGGTTCCTGCTTTGCTGCAAACGTGGCGCAGTGGCTTCTTGTGGTCTATCTGCTTCTGGCTATCATGCAAAGGATGCCAACAGGCCATGCAAGCCATGCAAGACGGGTCTTTCCATGGCTCCAGGCCCTCTATGCAACAATGCAAGCACGCAAACCCACACACACTACAGCGCCAAGTTGCAACTTGGGACCTTTGATGTACTGGCCATGCGCTTCAGCAGCTGGGGCTGGTGGGGATGCGACGGCAGGCATTGCAAGATCCCAAGCATAGAAGTGAGCCTGCATGGGCCAAGCATAGGTTTGCACGAGTACAGCTTTACATGATCAGGAGCAGAGCGCCGTGCTCTCAATGCACGTGATGCTGGAGCCATGCTCATGTGCCTGGCTATGCTTAAAAGTCATTGTCCTGATCCTCATCCTCGTCAATACCCAGGTCTGCGCCACCCGCATAGCCAGCCCCGCCGCCACCATAGCCGTCATCAAAGCCTGCGCGCAGAGCGCAGCCATTGCGCATCAGCCACACAATCCACGCACATAGGAGAGAGTGCTCGGCTGCAGGCCAGGGCTGTCAAGCAAACACGTGGCGACACAAAACAACCCAACAAAGGTATTGCTGCATGCAGCTGCTCAGGGTGCCCAGCTGCCCACCACCCACTCACCGCCCATAGCACCGCCGCCATTGCCCCGACCCCCACGCGGTGCAGGGCCGAGGCCGGGGCCCGCATCAGAGCCCGCGCGGGACACGTCACCCCCGTCACTGTTCTCATCCTCATCAATGCTCGCCTCATCATCATCAAAGTCGTTCAGCTGGCCCATGACCTGCGCGTCCCAAGGGATGTATGCATTCGTCGCTTGAGTCACAAAAGCGGAGGTAGTTCACCACAGCATGCAAGCCAGGTGCAGGGAAAAGCCTGCGCCGCAGCACAACTGAGCAGACGCCAGCACACCCAAGTACATTCACAAGATACACCCCTCTGCTCACCTGCCGGTTGCCATTGGGTGGGGCCATGCCCATGCCACCTGACCCCTGCGGGCCCAGGCCCCCGCTCGGCCGCCGCATCGTGTTCTTGCCAAACCCGTTTGCACTGCCACCACCACGCCCCTGCGTGCGGCACAGCCGACACACCAAGACTCGTGGCATCAGTAACAGCCCTTCAAGCCGCACTGCAGCAGCTGCGCCAGGCCTCATCCACAAGGATGGCACCACCGCCGGACGCTGACCCGCCGTCATTCAGCATATCTTCCTGCGAAACACAGCTTCATTTGCTGCCACACACAGCTGCTGCCGTCCCTGCGGCTGGGCCTTGGCGTCTCTCCAAGCCGGTGCACCCCCACACCTGGTCAATGCTGGGCTCTGACACGTCATCCAGGTCATCCAGGTCATCATCATCAAGGTCACCCAGCCGCAGGTTGGCCTCGTCCACCTCTTGCTCGCCACGTAGGATGCGAAGCTCCTCCACCCTGCATGGCCACACGCCCAAAGCCGCCCATGGCACGTCAGCACGGGCTGCTGCAGCCTTGTCGACATAATGCAACGAGGGCGCATTTGCATGCCGTGACCACACCCCCCAACAGCGTGCCGCCCTGCGCCTGGACGTGCTGCTCCTGGCCGGACAGTCCTGCACCCCCGCCCCGTTCCTTTGTGGCCCTGCGCCTGCTCCGCACTCGCTGCTAGCCTGGGCCACACTCACGCAAGTCGCTTCTGCATCTTCTTCAGCCGCCGCTCCTGCGCCTCCATCTTCTCCTGCTCTGCCTGGTAGTACGCCTCGAGCTCGTTCTCCAGAAACTCCAGGTTGCGGAACCTGCACATGGCATGCGACCATGTACGCCCGCATGCAAACCGCTAAGGACGTGGTGCTTTGTGAGCATGAGTGCAGCTGTGCAAGTGCAAGGACGATGGCAGGCAGGTGCCGATGATCCATGCTGTGGGGCCCCGAACATGCTTGTAGTGCATACGAAACCCAGCTGCCCGTGGCACGCTCGTACGTGCAGGTGCGCATGCGGGAAGCACCCACTTGTCCAGGTATCCCCCGTACAGCACGTTGAGCTCGCCCTGCAGCCGCTCATACTCATCCATGTACGCAGGCCGCACGCTCTGCAGCGTGCTCAAGCGTTTCTCATTCCGCTCCAGCTCCTGCATGCGCAGCATAATGTGCGATGGTGTGTGAGATGCGATGGTGTGCAAGGCCACCTGGACAATACCTTAGAGAGCTGCGACGCGCAAATGGTCTCAAGCAGAACACTGCACCAGCCACACTGCACGCCGCGCAGCGCCAGCGGCAGGGCTGGCCACATCAGACATGCCTAGAGGCAGCACGCTGGAAGGGCGGAGACAGGTCCTGCAGTACCATGCATGCATCACACACGCACCTGCTTCTTTTTCTCAATCTTGGAGTCCAGGGTCTTCTCGTTCCGTTCAAGCTCATCCAGCTGCTGCTCTAGTCCCCGAATGTGGTCCTCAACCTGTCGTGGGGCCACCCACGTATAACCAGGCAGCGTTGCTGCTAGCACACCCCGACACGCTGCAAGGGGGAGGCTGGTGGGCATCCATTCACACTCCACACCTGCTGCTGACTTGGGGCCTGTCACGGCAGCAATGGACAGCGGCCTGCGGCTGTTGCCCTATACCCCTCACTTTAATGCCCCCTGCCCCCGCTCCCCACGCCCCCCGCACCTGGTTGATCGCTTCCTGTATACTGCGCTCCACAAAATCGGTGTCCACATGACCAGCAACAGCGCGCGCTCGCTGCGCAACAAGAGCAGCCATGACATGGCAATCTCAGCCTACATTCTACCAGTGGACCAGCTGTCCAGCGTTGCATCATCCAACAGCACCCAACGGCCGCACGGTGTCCTAGCACCTCTGTCAACCCAACGGCCGCACCTGCTCACGCAGCTCGGGCTCTTGCCCTAGTGCATCATAAAGAGCAGCGCCCGCCTTGATGATCTCTGCTGCATTGGCTTTGATCTCCTTGGGGTTGAAGCCCTTGAGCATTGAGCTGAAGTCAACCGCCTCTGATGGGTCCTGCTTGCGTTGCGTGGCGGCATGTGCAGCACAGGTGCATGAGAGCTGCAATGACGAAGTGGCACGTGCATGCGCACAGCCAAGTGCCGCAAGCACGCGGTGCATGCTGTGACGAGCTTTCAGCTGCAAGGCACCGCCCATGTGCAATGCATGCAAGCATGCCCTCAGCTTGCTGACTCTCCCCGCAAGCTGCGCACCTCCTCCTCAAACGATGCCTTTTCTGTGGCCTTGTACAGCAGAGAGGCCACCTTCAGCAGCTCCTTGACTGCTAGGCCATCGGCTGAGTACAGCTTTTTGATGTTCAGCTTCATGCGGGCTTTGGTCAACATGACCTGAGCCACTGACTGCAGGAACTTGACACGGTCTGCCTCCTTGCTGATTTCATCCGAAATGTCTACGCCTGGGTAGTATCTGCGTTGCGAGGAGCCGTTCCACACCATGCATGTTCGGGTTGACTGCCGAAGGGGAGTACAATCGTCCAGCATGAGGGCGACCGCACCCACCGTTGCACCAGCCAGTAGAGACAGTCAGCAACCAGCTCAAAGTTTGGGAGCCGGAAGTTCTCCATGCTAATAAGTCGCGGGTACCCCAACGACTTCATAATCTCAGTAAACGCTGCGACAAGCATGTTTTGGAGGTATGGTTGATGTCAGCCACAACACAAGCCGGGTCCTCCAGCACAGAGAAACGTGCTGCCTAGCGATCCAAGACCAAGACTCACATCTCAATTCTCTGAACGACATTTGGTGGCTGCCTACACTAGCAAAACTTGAGGAGAAGGTTGCAGTGGAGCCGCGGGATAGCACTCAGCCCCGTTCCATTCTCAGGGGTGTATACAGCCGTCGTAAGCACGCGGTTTGCACGGCAATGCAAATTCTGAAAAGAACCCCAAGTACACTGGTGGTCACAGGGACCTGGCAGTACACGCCTGATTTGCAGTGTTGCAGCGGTGATACAGTCTGTTTGTTGCTTACCCTGCTTGGACAGGTGCTACAGGGGGTCTGCACGACCCAGGGTTGTTCACAGGCCAGGGACAGTAGCGGAAATGAAGCTTCTGCCCGAGTCCCTCCAGCAGGAGGCTGCGACCGCAGCCCTGGTCGCTTCCACTGTGCTGGTGAGGAATCGATCATCTACAGTGATTTGCCGCATGGACGGGTCCTGGATGTGCAGTCAGCTGCTGGAGCGTGCAAGGATTACATGCGGAACTGCCGGGTTCTTCCTTTGTGCACACTCGCCGTGTGCCATGCTGCCATGCTGCATGGACAATGACACGGGTCAATCAGGGTCTGCATCCCGTGCATCAACAAAAGCAAGGCCAAACCCCTTTGCTGCACCTACGCTTGCATCCGCAGTACTACCTGGACACCCAGGTGCTGCCCTCCTTAATGCGTGAGCACAAGCTGCACGCTGCCTGGGCTGCAGCTGGCAAGCGCTACCACGACGCCATCTGGAAGTTCAACTACAGCTACGACCGGGATCTTCGGTACTCGGCCATCTCCAAGAACATGGTGCTTGAGCACCTGCACCACACCAAGCCCAAGACTGTCGCTGAGCACGTCGACAAGATGGTCGCGGCAAACAAGAAGATCTACGAGGCGTTCACGCCAGGCAGCAAGCGGCTGCTCATCTGGCAGTCCCAGGCTTCCCTGCACTAAGTGCACGCGTGCGTCGACGGGAGCATGTGCTGCAGCAGGCGTTGCAGCAGCTGTTGCACGGAGGCCAGTGACAGCGCAGGCGCAGGGCATGCTGCAGCAACTGCAGCACCTGAGTGTTCATGTGGGTCCGTGGCGGGAGGGTGCGGCTGGGCACGGTGCCAGCTGGGGCGCTCACGCCCTGTGCCATCACAGCCTGTCTCACCCCTGGCTGCGTCTGGGCACACCATTCTGTGGCAGTGCTGTGCTATCAGGTGGACTGCAGGCTCGACTGGGGGCTTAAGGCAAGCTTATGTGACAGTTTAATAGGAATTAGCACTGACCTGGCTGGCTGGAGCGCTTGTTAGATTGCTTCCCACCCAATGTGATGAGACTGCAGCAGGATCATTGGCACTGGCTTTCATGGCGTGTTGTTAGCACGCGGTTTGTAACACATGGTTATTCCAGTGCAAAGCCAAAGGAAGGAGTCGGGTCACGAACATACATGTCCAACAGAGCAGTCGAGCAATGAATCCAGTGGCGCCTGTACCCTTATTACTTGATCCTTTTCCTGCTGTGATGCTGCAGCACCAGATTATGATCGTGAAAGCAAAATAGGGAGATTGCTTGAGGATGCTACCATCAGCTCAAATGTACAGTGAGACCTTCAGTTGCCTGAAGACGTCACGCCCAAGTTGGAAGCCAGCTTGATGAATACCTCCTCAAGCGTGGCATTAGCCACTGCCCAGTCCACTATCTGTAGCTTCTCCTTCACAGCCGCCACTGCCTCAAACACTCCAGAGAGCGTCACTTCTGACGCAGGCAGCTCATACTTGAACGTGCCTCCCAGTGCGTATGTGCACACTGCACCTGGGGCCAGGCGCTTCACAAACTCCTGGGCCTCAGCCTCGCACTCTGGCGCGACTGTGAGCGAGAACACAAGGAAGCCTGCGTAGCGCGCAGTGATCTCACGCGGGGGCCCGATGCACACCAGGCGGCCGTCCACAAAGATGCCCAGCCTGTCGCACAGTGCCTCCGCCTCTTGCATCGAGTGTGTGGTGAGGATGATCGCACGGTCCGACTTGCCGCTGCGCACCACATCCCACAGGTTACGGCGGCTGGCCGGGTCCAGACCCGTCGACGGCTCATCCAGGTACACCACCTTGGGTGACCCAATGAACGAGATGGCGACAGACAGGCGGCGCTTCATGCCACCGCTGTACTTGCCCGACAGCTTGTCCCCCACACCGCCGCTCCACAGGTTCACGCTGCGCAGCGCGGCCTCGACGGCTGCCTCCAGCTCCTGACCCACCAGGCCCTTGAGCATGCCATAGAAGCGCAGGTGCTCGCGGCCCGACAGCTGGTCCCACAGCAGGTCGTGCTGGGGGCATACGCCCATCAGCTTGTAGATCTGCTGCATGTCATGTGCAATGTCCAGCCCCTCCACAATGGCTTGGCCTCCAGATGGCTCCAGGAAGCCTGTGTGACAGGGCATGTGCGGCATGCGTGTGATACAGCATGGACACGATACCTGCAAACACTGTACTGGCTTGCGAACTAATCCGTAATCGGCTGCTGGGAACACGCATGCGTGTTGTACGAGCGTGGATGACTCGGTGCTGGCATTCATAACTGCAGGCAGCAGCAGTGCATGCAGCCTGCTGTCAACACAATGGCACAGCAGGCCCCACAGATCCGTGGCCCACCTGTGAGCATGTTGATGGCTGTGGTCTTTCCAGCACCGTTGGGACCCAGCAGTCCAAAGCACTCGCCACGGTTCACACCCAGCGTCAACGATTGCACCGCAACCTGAGGGCACCGACCGACGCACCAACACCAGGCGGTAGCAATGAATGCGCTCCAGGTGGTGAGACCAGAGAGCAGAGGCGCATCGGCCCATCAAGCAACGGTTGTGGTCTGCAGCATACTACGTACAGAGAAGCTGATAAGCAGTGGCCCACAGCCTTGACGCTTCATCACATCATGTACCAATCACATTGTGAGTGAGCCTGTACCTTGGGCTTGCCGCCGTCCAGACCCGGGTACACCTTGCGCATGTCTGAGATGAGGATGGGTGTGTCGGAGGTGGTGGCCAGTCCCTCCACACGCCGCCGTTCTGCTTCCACATCGTCCTGCTCACCCGCTGGCCGCACGGACACCTTGGTCTCACCCTGCATGTGGTCGACCAGCCCACCATGCGCGGTGCAGGACCATTTTGGTTGCCGTCACAGCCACAGCAACTGGATGCTTGGCTTCTTGCCCGTCAGCATGGCACCAGTCAGCGCATGTGCTATGCTGTGAGGTCACGGCTCTCACCTTTTTGGGCGCCGTCAGCTGTGGTGTGGCACGGTCACTGCTAGCGTTGCTGGAGGTCTTTTGCAGGAGGCCGTCGCCCGGCTGCAGCCATACATCAGGTTTGGGGCAGGGCACCCCTTCAGCAGCAAGTCATATCTCATACGAAGGCTAAGTTGTCCGTTCTGGCTCCCTGTTCCATACCAACCCCCAACACTCCCTCCCAGAACAGTGCGGCCGAGTGCATGGCAATCAGGGATCGCATGCCCGCATCACACGCACACAAACACACCTTGCGCCACATCCATTCAATGAAGAACAGCGGGTGGCGGCGCACGCCATTGCTGTTGGGCAGCACCTGCTCCAGGTACCAGCCAAGCACCATAAACACCGCCCACTCCACTGCAAAAATACCCCACGTGGTCCGCATGCCTGCAGGAGACGATGGAAGTGAAAAACAGCAGGGAGGTGTGACTTTGTACTTGACCTGGCACAGCTGTGGGCTGCAGCAGCTCGCGTGCCGTGCCTGCTTTGGCACAAGCTGAGCAGCTCAGGCACCACCCCAAGAGCAGCAATCCATGATGGAGTGCACGAGGTCAGTGCAAGAGATGCAGCGCGATCCCAGGTACCCTGTGAACACAGCCTGTCCGAACACTACGCTTCTGCAAGTTACTGCACTTCTGACCCGCGGAAAGCAGCACCCACCATTGCCCCACTCCTTAAGTTTGCCAAACGTCATCCCGCGTGGCTGGTCAGTGTATACAGCAAGGAAGGTGTACTCGCTCATCTCGTACAGCCCGCGGTACAGCGCAAACGCGGGCACCCACTCCACGTAGAAAATCCAGTCGTATGAGCCGTCCATAAAGATCTGTGTTGGGGCAGACAGGCCATGTGCAGGTCAGGGTCAATCTCGTGTCCACGATCAACAGTTGAGGGCAAAGGTCGCAGATCAAAGGGCGATGCCCAAAGCTGAAGAGGGCTCAGGCGTACAGCAAGGTCGTGTGCAACCCATGGTTAACAATAATAACATGGCGTGTCACAGATGTGTCTGCATAACCCATGGTTGCTGCCTGCTAATCAGTGGGTCACTGGCCCGCTGTTCAGCTGAAGCACGTGCTCAGCATATCCTTGGGATGCTTGAGGCGTCTATCCAATGAGGTAGCCATTCCAAACATCCCAAGGACATGCTGAGCATATGCTCGAGCAGCACAACGGGGCAAGTTGACACGCACCTTGAGCAGCAGCTCCCCAAGCAGCCCCGTGGCAAACACATACAGGAACGCAACGACCACAGCGGTGCGGGAGGAGCTGAAGAGGCAGGAGGCCAGGAATGCCAGCGCGATCATGCAGTTGCCAAACAAGAAGTAGAAGATGATCTGGATGCCAAGGTTGGTCAGGCGGAACATCTGTGTGCAAGCATGGAAAGCAGCACTATGTCAGCACTGTTGGACGCAACCACAGTGATGGTTGATCAAGGAGCGGAGGCTGTTGTAATGGAGGTGGGGCTGCCTTGAGGCTGCCCACAATAGCATCCGCTTGCGATGCACAACAGCGTCCAGCTGAGCAGAGGCGCAACACAGACTACTTCAACACCACCTGGACTTCACAGATACAGTACTGTAGCCCTGCCGCTGGCCCCGGCACAGCTCCAGCCCCAGAACTAGCCCCTGCCCTGACCCCAGCCGACCATATAGCCATGCGTGGCGCAGACCTTGAGGTTGATGGCTGCACCAAAGATGATGAAAATGGCGATGTAGACCACGTACAGGAGTAGGAACCACAGGTAGGTGACTGTCCAGTACGCCACATCTCCCAGCCCGTGCATCTTCATCATCATGCGCAGCCTCTTCTCCTTCTCATACACCAGCTGCTGCAGCATCGTGGGCAGCAGCAGCTGCACCACCCAGCAGTAGAACAGGGGCCCCAGCAGCGAGGAAAAGTCTAGGGACAGCTTGCTATCACGCTTTGGCATTGACATCACACCTAGGAGCTCCACAGGGGAGGTTGCATTAGGTGAGTTGCCGGTGGCCAGGCCCCACCACGCTGTGACAGCTGCAGAGAGGACGGCGGGGATGCGCTTGGTGCGTGTGGGCGCGCCACCATCCTGCTCCCCGATGGTATCATTGGTGTACAGCGTGAGGTCTAGGCGGTCAGGGCCCGAGTTGCCGAAATCAAAGGAGGCGGCATAGTCGCGGTTGATGGGGTCGGTGACATTGCAGCGCGCCTGCACAGGCAGGTGCCCAGAGCAGAAGTTGGCTGATATTGGGCCAGCGGTGCCCACAGCTGCAGCTGCCCCTGCAACCCACCGCTGGACGGCATTGATAGCTGCAGCGCCCCCCGCGCATGCTTGGTGTGGTTGCAGTTTCCTATAAAAGAAGAACATCCTAGCAGCAGGACCCACGGCTACCTTGCGTTTTTCGTACTGTAGCTTGCAAGGAAACAGACGTAAGCAAGAGCTGCTGCTGTGCTGGATTGGGTACGCGACATGTACGTACATATCGAGCGGCCTGCGAGCATACTTGCTGATGGCGTGTCTCACACAACAAACAGCTGCTGCTGCCGCTGCTGAACCTTAACCGCTATGTATACTTGCAAGACTCCATGCGCTGAAGCCAGCCAGCCAGCGTACCTGGTAGTAGCCGCAGTACAGGCGGTTCTCCAGGTCCTCAGGCTCCACCTCCTGGACAGGGAACGTCTCTGTGCAGATCACACGCAGTGACGACATGCTGAGGAGCGGCACCGCGGTCGCGTTGCTGCTGCTGGTGGTGTCAAACAGGCTGGTGAGGTTGCAGTCGCCTGGCAGGAGCTCACTCAGAGCATCGCCGGCAGGCGTGCCCTTGAGGTACGCCTTCAGGAAGTCTTGGATGCAGACGGGGGTGCTGGATACTGAAATGTTGTTGGCCACACACGTGGATGCAGGTACCAGCAAGTACAGCTCCTCACCCTGTGTGCGCACCAGGTGCAGCCTTGTCATTGGTCGCAGCCATCTTGAGCAGGTGCAGCACTGCTGCTATCTACAGTCTGCAGTGGATGCAAGCCTCAGCACGGCCGCACTGTAAGTTCCTGTCAGCTCCCCCAGCACATGATGCCTGTGGCTGGGCGCACGTACTGCAGATGCTGTGCAGGCGCATGCAAGCGCACCGACGGCACAGCAGCTGGCCGGCACCAGCGGGGGCAGGCTGCAAGTGCGGGCCCAGGCTCAAAAGCAGGCCAACTCACCGGCTGGAATGCACGCTCAATGTACGTGTTGATCTGCAGGTCTGCATTGGTGCCGAACTGGAGGCCAAGCTTTGCGAGCTCATCTCCATTGAAGACGTTGCCAAAGGATGCATTGCCAGTGTAAAGGTTGTTCACGGCTTGCACCCATGCACTTAAGCTGCCAGTGATCTGGCCGTCATAAATGCGGGAGGCCAGGAAACCTGCATCAGTGCGAGTAGACGAACTGAAGGAGTCAAGTGCCGGTGCAAAGCCAGTGGCTTTCAGGGCCTGCACTCAGGCTTGCATGTGCTGCAGGTGATGGCATTGGCACAAGCTCCAAGCACAGCAGGTGAGCAAAAAAACCGGGGCACCGCAGCAACACCCACTTGCAGCGCTGGGGTTGACTGCAGTGATCACAAAGGGGACTCCAGGCACGGTGACAATCGTGCCATTCGGGGCGGTCTCATTGAGAGCGCCCCATGGCTTGGCACGGCGGTCAATGTCTGGTATCTGGCTGACAGGAGGCCATGCAGAAGGTTGGTTCACACTGCGATGCAGCCCAACAGTACCGTACAGCCGTTTCTAAGTGATGACAGCGACTGTTGACCACGGGTGGTGTGTCGGCCAGCTGCTAACCTTTGCGGTGCTCGCTTCCAATAGGGTGCTAGGTGCTGTAGTGGGGCGGCTCCCGGTATTTAAGGCTGGCTTGGTCCTCTAGTGATGGTGTTTAGATAACGACTGTCAGGCTCCGGCATGCAGACACATCTGTGACACGCCGTGTTGTTATTATTAGCGACTGGAAATGTGACCAACTTGTTGCCTTTCAATGTGTGCCTATCCGAGCAGCCAAGCATGAAGCAAGCTGCTCGGTGGCAAGCAGTGCATCAAGGAACCATGCCAACAAGGGCATCTTCAAGCCCACCAACCCAGCCCACCTGCAGAACTGGGACTGCCGTGTGTTTGAGTACTGGATGCCACACTCGCTCGTGTTTTTCTGCAGGCAGCTGTAGTCATAGTCTTCAGGGCATGCACCGCTGTTCACGGGACCACAGGTCTTGATCACGACCGTGCCATCAGGCAGCGTGGTCACCTGCAGAGCACAGCGCAAGGTTGATGTCAGTTATGGCCGCAGTGTCTGTGCAACCAGTGTTACACCGTACGGAGCAGAGCAGTGCAGCCATGAGTTGATGCTTTTTGCGCCGGGGGCATCGGTGAACCAAGCCGGGGGCATCTGTGAATCAGAGCTGTGACATACCTGGTTGGGGTCAAAGCCGCTGAGGCTGCCAAAGGTTGCAAGGTGCTCTGGCTTGATGGTGACTGTCCCGTTGCCATCACTGGTGTAGTTGTTGGCCTGGCTGATCAGAGCCCACTTGGGGCAGCATTGTGTGCAGCGGCACCCACACTTGAACTGGTCTGCATTGTGGTAAGCAGCAGGCGAGCATGTGCGTGGTTTGCGAGCATCTGCGCGGCATCTGCGATGATGCGGCGTGTCACAGATGTGTCTGCATGCTGGAGCCTGACAGCGGCCCGGCGATGTGGTGTGGTAATCAAGGGTTGGCACGGCGAGTGCTTGAGCAACTGCAGCACCAAACACGGCGGCGGGGGCCGTGGGCATTTGTTCCGCCCGCGCACTGCGATCAGCAGCCTTAGGCCCCCTCTGTCCTGCTGCTTCCAAAGCATGTGGAAGTGTGACACCTCGCACACACCATCGCCCAGCAACAGGTTGTTGATCAGGGTTTGCATGACAGCCAGGATGACGCAAAAGAAGATGGGGGCTGCACACAGGCAGATGTTGGAGCCCACATTGCGCTTCTGGTAGTTCCTGCAAGCATGGCGTTGATGCGCCGAGCAATGTAGGCATTGGCCCAGGTGAACAAGTGTGGTGCCGACTGTGTGCGCGCGCGTCCCGCACAGTGAAAGCAGAGCTGTTGCGTGCTGGCAAAGCGTGCAGACAGTGGAATGGTGCGGTGGCACAAGCAGCCTGCTTCTTTGCGTGGGTGTGGTTCTGCGGCTGCCATGCGTCTTCTCCTCCTGTACCCCAGATGACCGCTGATGACCTTTCTGTTCACGATACTGATGTGCGATTGCAAGCATGGAGATACATATGCAGCGTGCAGTTCGCAGCGTGCAGGCGTGCTGGGCTGCCTTGGTGGTTGAACCACATACACTCAACCTGTGCATGTTCAGAAATACTCACCAGTTCTTGCCTATGAGCGCTTTCGTCTGCACGCCAGCGCTCGACATCCTCCTTGCCGATGCCTTATGCTTCAAGGTGAAGTCATTTGTTCAGCGCTGCATCGCGTAGGAATTGAATCCAGGCATTCAAATCCTGCTCCTAATCGCGCACATTGAGAATTGTGCGATGTCTGGTCGAACTATGTTGTAGCTTTCAGGCTGTTGTGCTGATTCATCTACGAAACAGCTACAAGGTGCAAATTGTGCAGTATTCGGCGGCCAAAGCGGGAAACCCTGACACAAACCCTAAGTTGTGCCCCACATCAGTGTGCCGATGCCCACCAGTCCTGTAGCACACGTGTGGCTAGGTAGATGCGTGCCGAACAAATGGACCGCACACATTGTCGAGCTGCCCAGAACCTGATGTCAGAAAACACATGACACCCTGCCATCATGTATGAATTTGTTAACAGGTGTGAGAAATAGTGCAGAGCAATACCAACACGCTCTGCATCAATAATCAGGATTTCTACTGAATGCAGGCGTAAACGGCTGCTAATATCGGCAGCTGCTGGAGCTGCTGTGGGAGCTGGATTGGCCTACTGGTGGTGGTAAGCCACGAACGATATGTGCTGCACCGTCACGCGCTCAAGCGAATGCTCCGTCAAGAGCATGGCATCAAGATCACACAGCGGCCGCGCTGCACATCCGCAAACCTGTCCCACAGTAATTGTGCCATGCAAATGGCATGCATGCATGGCATGCGCTCGGGCAGCGGTGCATGTGCACGTGTGCATGTGCATGCTCCCTTTTATAGTGGTCTCTTGCACACCATTTGCTCAGTCTGCAATTGTTCTGGCTGCAGGGGAAGCAGTGCTGAGGAGGAGGAGCGCGCATGGCGCACGCAGCGGTGCCCGCTTGATCTTGTGCACCAAACCACACCAGGGTTGCACGAAGGCAGCGGAGCAGACACGGACCCTCACCACCTGGCCGAGCTGCAAGCACTTGCAGAGCAGCGGCAGCATAGCAGCCAGGGGCGAACGGGGGCAAGCAGCCAGAGTATAGGAGCATCAGGTCGTGGAGCGGAGGGGGAGGATGAGGGGAACAGGGAGGAGAGCATGGATGAGAGCATGAGCTCACACTTTGAGTTCATCCAGCACGTGTCTACACCTCAGGAGCTGGAGACGCTGCTGCCACGCCTGCAGGCGGCACTGACAGAGGTGGGAGCAGTCAGCGGTGTCGCATGCATTCATGCAATCATGCATGCATTGTACTTGAGGAGCATGGAATGGGTGGAGTCTGGGAGGCTGGAGGGGCAAGCATTAGGCTGGCAGACATGCGTGCTGTCTTCCTCAGATGGGTGACATGTCAAACATGTGCCTGCATGCCTGAGCTCGTACCCGCCCGTCCAACGTACCTGCACCATCGGCAAAACTCATTGTGAGCCTGGCGCTGTGACGCATGCTGCCCAACAAGTACACATCAGCTGGCGGCACTGCTGCATCCTGCCTTGGCACACAAGGCGGCTGCATCAACGTGTCGATGCATATCCTGACGCAGGTCATGGACGTGCAGGCTGCGCTGCGTGCGCTGCCGCCCGGCTCCCCCGCAGCTGACAAGCTACACATCATGGCACGCATGAGCTTTGCACGCGCGCTAGGCGCTGTGTGGTTGCTGCCCTCCATGGATCTGTACGTACGCGCCAAACTCAATGTCATTGGTGCGTGGCGCTGTTCTTCCCGTATAGTGGTCCTGCTCAGCATCGATAGCACAGCTGCAGCTGAGGCTGGCGTGCTGCGTCCACCGGGGGTTGGGAGTGGGAGGGGAGTGGGGGGCAGCCTCTCTCCTTGCTTCCGCACAGCTGCTCCGCATGCGTACGTGCGAGGCGTGTCCACAGGTTGGCTGTGGCTGAGCATACGCGGCATCTCACGCTACACCCAAGCAACGCCATACAACTGGGCAGTGCGACCTACATGTGACATATAATATGACATTACTTGCTGGCCCACCTGCAGGCCGCCACCTGTTCCTCCAGGAGAAGCTCAGCAAGCTGATGGTGCCCACTGCTGCACACAGCATGGGCGCTGCACTGATGGGTGCCGGGGGCAGGGGCCGCAACGGCCTGGTGCCTGGCCCGCTGCCTCCCGCGCTGGAGCCAGCCGCAATCGAGGCATTCCTGGGATGTAGCCACTTCGCAGGCCACGGGTGCCGATGGATTCTGGGCAAGGTGGGTTGTGGGTACTTGGGATGGGGCACGGGGGCATGGCTGGGCTGATGTGCATGAGGCAGCGGCGGCCTGGCATGGGTGGGGCAGGCATTCACACCAGCATGGTGTGATGCCGAGCTTGTAGTGCTACTTGCCTGCTGCTTACCCTGACCACAAACCGGCTGCGGCACCGACTGCACGGTGCGCACTGCCCCCTAAACACCCTGCTGTGCCTGGTCTGTGTGGCTGTGTGCGCACAGGTGCTGCAGGGCGTGGATGCAGTGCTGCTCACACTGGCCCTGCAGGCCGAGGTGGGGCCTCAGGAGCTCATCCAGGCGCTGGGTGCCATGCTAGTGGCTGCAGAGGCGGCCATGGGGCCAGCTGTGGCATGGGACGAGGTGCTGGTGGGAGATGACACGCTGAGTCAGGCCGCTGCGCTTGCGCATGGTGCGTCACGGCAGCTCAGGGCAGGTCCCGTGAATTGCAGGCTGGTGCGCAGTGCTGCCGGCACCTGTTGTGCTCAGCTGGTGGCTGGTTTGATATGGGCAATGGTGCCGGTGTGGGCGCTGTGCGGTTCTGTGTGGTTGGTCGGCATGGGCGGTCTGTGGCAGGATCAGGACCCTATCACATGCTGCATGTATTTATGCATACGGCAGCAGCTGCCCCGCCCATGAATGCTACCCCGCCCATCAGCCAGAGCATGCCACAGCTGTGAGCTCCAGAGGTGCAGGCCCACACCTCTGCACAAAGATTACATCTGCAGTTCTGCACATGTCAACTTACACCGTGGGCGCGCAGGCGGCAGCGGGGAGGGCGCGCTGGGGCGCTCACTTGCTGCGAGCGCGATGCTCGAGGAGCTTCACACCGAGCTGCGCGGTGTGCTGGCGGGGCCGCGCTTCCCCGACGCCCTGCGCGCGGCAGTGCAGCACACGTTCCGTGCGCTTGCTGCGCATGTGTATGCGGCCTTCCCTGCGGCGCCCAACACACCCACAGCCAGTGGCGCTGGCCTTAGCACTGCAGACGGCGTGGCGGCGGCTGGGCCGAGCAGCAGCGGCAGCAGCACAGGCGGTGGCCCCACGTCACCTGTTGGGTCATCAGGGGGGGCGGCAGGGGCAGGCATGCGGCTGTCTGCATCCATCAAGTCACTGTTTGGCCTTGGGGCAGGGCCACTTCGCAATGGCGTGAGTGGGGGCAGCGGGGGCGTCGGCCACCGAGGCAGCTTCAGCGCTGTGCCAGGTGTTCAGATGCACACGCCCCCGCCCAAACCACCGCGTGCTATGGCGCGCATGCTCAAGCCGGTGCATGACACTGCAGACGCGATGTTTGCCAGCTGCCGCCATCTCACAAAGGTGGGTGGGTGTGCGTGTGTGTGTGTGTGTTTGGGGGGGGGGGGGGGGGGCG
>BDCZ01000090.1:128401-162059 GCA_001662365.1 Chlamydomonas applanata
TGATCAAGTGGCCTAGTCCGATGCACACTGCTGCTCAAGTGTGATTCCCACGGTGCGGCCATCACGCTCCTGCAAAACACCAGGGGCAACCTGCAGCGGGAATCAGCACCCACAACCTTCGGCCCTTCTAACACGGTTCACCAATTGCCTTCATGTCCGCAGGGCATAGCCGAGCTTGCGCCTGTGATGGCGCTGTGTGCACACATCTTCACCACCACGCAGCATGACCACTGCCTAGAGTGATGCTGCTGACTGCACTCCTGGTGTATCAAGAATGCGCTGGTGAGGAGCCCAGCTGGACTCTGTCTGACTCGCTCCCAGCTGCAGGCAGGTCTGGTATCTGCTGCGAGCGGAGAGTGATGCGTCAAGATGTGGCGAATACTTCCTTTTCTGGCAGGGCAGCCATGACTACTGCTGCATGCACGGCTGTGCAGGGAGTAGGTATGACTGCAGGTCCGCTCAAACAGTAGCTCACATGGATCGGGCAGTAGCAGCAAGCGAGTCTGTTGGCGCGCGGGTGTGGCATGATGTGGGCGTCTGCTGTAACTGGCACACTACTGTGTATTAGCTGTATAAGGCCAGAAATGGCCAATCCAGTGTAGGAGGGTGAGCAGCAGCTGGGAGCTGCCGGATATCATCGTGTGCACAGAGTGGACAGCTGTTCAAACGTCAATGTGTTCCTTTGATCCCGTGCCATTGACAGGCTGATGCCAAAACAACAGTGCCCAGGCGCCTCACATCATGTTACACGTGACGTGTTGATCATAATCCGGTGGTGTGTGCAGTTCCACCTCATCAAGGCACCATGCCGCATTCTAATGCCCGTGGACAGTGTGGCTCTCGCTGTTCTTTATCTAGAAAGAGACCTGTGCTTGAGATGGCGGATACGAGGCCTTGGTGATGGATGACCAATTGAATGCTTGGAAGTGCCACGTTGCCAACCATGCGTGCGTGCAAAGGGACGAGGTGTGCAATATGCGCCCACAGCATGGATGCTGTGCTGGGTGCGGATGATTACACGCCGGTTGCACCACATGCATGCAGAAATGCTCACCACCTGCGAAACCAAACTAGCCCTTGTGCAAGAAGCTTTCCTTTGCTTCACTCTCTTCGCTCAGGACTGACTGTGGCCTTGGCTTACTTGGTGAGACGTGGCTGTCAGACCAGCAGAGACAGTTGCAGGAGTGCATCCAGAATGAAGCGTTGCTGCTCGGCGCCAATCACTTGGCACCAGCAGGGACGCACACCTAATCCGCTGCTGGGATGACGAGTCAACATTCTTGTCGAGTTCAAAGACAGCTGGAGCGTAAAACACACACATGGACGCCCCAGGCCTCAAGAATTCGTTGCCAGCGAACAGACGGGACCATACACTAAGATGCATGCCCTGCAGCTTGCAGCGCGCCACTGGCAATGATGGGGACATCAGGGAGTGCAGCAACCGTGCGCATCACATGTATTGCAGTGCGTGGCCAACATGCCAAAGTGCGGGAGCTTCCATCAGAGTTCGCAGCGTGTTGTACCAGCGCGGGGCGAGGTAGGCACGCCACCTTGGCAGCTGCAGATCACGCGCTTCCAGTGGCCTTCCCGGACTTGAACACGATGTCAGTTTCATTTTCAGCGCAGTGACCTATGACGGTACAGTTATCCGGGAACAACACGCTGCCTGTTTCCAGCCTTGGGCGCACACTTACGGCGCAACAGCTAGCGTGACGGCCAGCCCCAAGGGAGACAGCGCAACGGGCTACCGCAGACGTTGCTATTGTATCACGAGGTGAGACCTTGCGCCCTTGCTCTGCTTTCTGGTCCAAGGCGATCGCGGCTCATGCGCCTCCTAACCTCTTTGTTTATGGGCAGGATCAGCAGGCTGCGAGGGTGGTTTCTTCAAAACCATGCCCCTGGCCCGCCAAAACCTCCAGGACTGGCTGACTCCGCTCTGTGCCGTGACCGTAGGTGATCGCCACTACAGCGGGGACCGCAGCACAGGATGTCCGGCACCAATGGCGGGGGCCTCCCCCCTGCTGCTGCTGACAGCAAGCACAGTGGAGGCAGCGCCCTCAAGCTGTCGCTGTCGCCCAGCGCCAGACATGGCGCCGAGGAGGGCAGCAAGACGCAGCAAATCACGCGTAAGTCCCAGCTGACGGGGCTTTAGCTTTTCCAATACCGCTTTGCAGCACGTACCTGCTGCTACAGAGCTAGCATGCCGCATTAGTGCGCGTGATTGGCATAGCACATCGTTGGGCGCAGGAACGGACATTGAGAGGGGAATGGTGGTTTGTCCCATGCCATGTGTCTGGGCAGTCAGGGTCCGGGCATGCTTGCACGTGGTTAGGATGCCGCGTGGCACGTAGGCGTGGCGTACACGCACTCAACAGCTTGCACCAGATGGCCCCAGAGCGAGCTTGCACAAGCGCTGGCCCCCCCACACACTGAACAGCGTATCGATCGTCTGTCACGCCTGTTACCGCTCATGGTGTGCACTCTCCCTTCTACCACCACTGACCTCTCTGCACACCACCTCTTGCTTGCAGGCACTCGGACCAGTGTGCGCCAGAAGATCAAGGAGCTGGATATGGTGAGTACGAGTGATTTGGTGTGACAACTGGGCATGCCACTGATCGCGCATCCCCACTTCAGTGTGCGCTTGCCTGGTTTGGGCTGGCGACACATGCGGCTTTTGGAATCTCTACCCGTAGTCAACTGGCCCTCCTGCTCAACCACACACAACTAGCAGTTGCATGCCATAGCAGCACGAGCCCAGTCACTATCCCTCCCCCTCATAAACGCACACACATGCCACGCACACACGCCACACACGCAACCACCATCCCCTTTGATGCCCCTAACCCCCGTCCTCATTCACGGCCGCACGCACCCACCGCCCCCGCTCAACCCGCTCTGTAGAACAACGATGGCACGATCGACGAGGCTGAGATGGTCCAGGCCATGGAGCAGCTGGTGCGCGAGGAGTCCCTTCGCAAGGTCTTCATGTGCATCTCCATCGGCCTGGTGGTCGCCATCATCATTATGATCGGCACCCTGACCGGCATGACCTACGGCATCATCCAGGCCACCAAGGACACCAAGGTACGCATCGCGTGCTGGTGCACACAATGGCTGGGACTGCCGTTGTGTGATGTGATGGCTGTGCTGTGCTGTGCTGTGCTGTGCTGGCGCCCACGATGTGTACGCCCACGATGGTGCACCCTGCCCTGGTATGTGCTCTGCCACCTCCTCAACTCCGCCCCTTGACAGCTCCCCTTACCCACGATGTATGCACTTCAAAACATGTTGCTGCGGCCCTCTCTCTCTCTCTGTCCAGGTGGACGGTTCAGTGATGGTGGATAAGGACACTGACCAGCCTGTGCGCGTGGCGAGCGTTGATTTGACTGTCGCGAACAGCACACTGGTGCAGCGTGACGCAAACGGCAACGCCACAAGCACTGTCATCCGGTGAGTGAATGGTTTGAGGCGCCTGCACCCACCACGTGCACAGTTTGAGTGACTTTACTGCTGCTGCAAGCACGTGTTACAGTTAATAGTCAAGCATCTTTAGGACTTCCTAGTTGATGGGCTCTGGCAAGCAGATGAATCTGTGGAACGCCATATTATTTTTTTACTCAAGCATCCCCCCCCTTGATACCCAAGCATCCGGCCTGTATGGAGCACCTGAAGGCATCGCCTACATACAGTATGCCACCTGCGCGATTCGCCCGCTGACCTGCTGCCCCTCTTCTGCCCCCCACAGTACTGCCAACCTTGAGCAGCGCATCAAGTTCTCCTCCCGTGTCCCTATCCAGCAGCTGATGGAGCTGAAGCACATCGACATTGTGTCCCCCTCTGGTGCTGAGCTGGTGAGTATAATATATACATGACTGTGTTGGAGGGGACACAACTTCTACCTAAGCTGTACTGAACAGGTCAATAGATGTGAACTACGATTCAAGTGCAAGTACATAAGTGTAGTGGCCAGCTGCCTGATTATGGGCTACCTGATGAGCAGGCCAGGCCTGACGTTAGCCAGCTGTTTAAATCGCTTGCAGATGCTGTCCGTGTGGTCCGTGGCCCGTATCCCCAAGGCCGCCTCCCGCCTGGGCACAGTCGTGAAGATCCACACCCCCGATGGCACCATCACTCTGGATGACACTGACATCTACTTCAATGAGGTGAGCACCTACTGAATTGTGTGCACAGGGCCCATGACTCGTGCCCATGATTCGTGTCCCTGCGTTTGGTCTCTCTGAACCCACATTCCATGCTGCTCGTTCCGCATCCTGACTCTTTGCCTGAACGTTTCTTAAACCGTTGCTTGAAGTCCAAGCCCGTCCCTTTATCAAACGCCTCGCTTGTACCACGCTAATCCCATTGTCATTTATGAATATAACCCGGCCTGCAGGACGTGGCACCCATCTTTAAGGAGGCAGGTTTCATTGTGGATGGCTCTGGCCGCAAGCTGCTGGGCGCGTACGAGATCTTTGGCTTCTTCAACTTCATTGAGAACCTGACCGTGTTTGGCCTGGAGAGCAACGCCTCGCGCCCCCGCCTGGTGTGTGCAGTGTGCGGTGTGCACACGCGGCTGCACCCACCCCGCCACGGAACTCTATACAAGCACTGGCTGCCGGCCAACTTGGCAAGACTGGCATGCCTGATGCACCAGCTGCCAGCCGCACGATCATTTCTTGTAAAGATGACTGCTTGGTGCTTTCCAGGCCCGGCCTAAACAGTGCGGCAGCCCTGCTCAGCAACCAGCCTCGCTGGCGTTTCCGACACATAATGTGCGTGCGTGATCAATTCCCTCATCAATTGAAGCCGCTCCCCCGCCCCGCCTCCGCCCTGCAGCCCGCTGGCGACCTGCGCATGACTCTCAAAGTGTACGAGCCGTGCATGGTGGGCGACGAGAACCGTTGCGTGGCCCCCTTGGACAACTCCACAGGCACCCCCAACATTGCCTACATCCCTGGCTATGAGCTCAAGGATGGCGAGCCCTGGGTAGTTCACAGGGAGTATGTATCCAAGAAGGGCGATATGGTGCAGGTCATGTACCATTATGCCGCCTGGGCTGACTTTGTCAAGGTGAGGCCCCATGGTGCAGGTGCCTCGTGATCTATCTTGCTTTTTGGGTTTCCCCGCGCATGCTGCAGCACCCCCCCTTGGGCCCAAGTTAGACGCCTGCCGTGGCCTGTGGTGGTTGGGCAGCTGGGCCCGACACTGGCGGGCTGCATGGGCTTTGCATCCATGGCCGCCACCCGTACCGCTGTGATGTACTGACAGCGCCATGTGCACTGAACTGCCCGCTGCTGCTGCGCGTATTGCCCCCCCACAGCTGGAGGTTGCCAACTTGGCCACCAAGGCCGTGAGCGCTTGGATGACCGCGTTCAAGAGCATCAACGGTTCAGCGGTGTACAACACCACTGGTGCCCCCACCGGCAGCACCACTGGCACCCTGACCAGTGGCAACCAGCAAGGCAACAGCTCCAACACCGCCATCACATACTGGTGCCAGCAGTTCCCCATGCCCTCCACCCAGTACTCCAACCTGGTGGCTGACATTAACAACACCAAGCTCGAGTACATTGGCGGTGAGAAGATTGACGGCAAGGACGTGCGCCGCTTCCGCCTGACCACCAAGCAAGAGGGCTGGAACAACACCATGGTGTGTGGGGATGGGGCGTAGGGGCGCTGGCAGGCAGGCTTTCGCTGATGTCGCCCTGTATCAGACGAGCATCGGGGGCTTGTTTGTTGAGCTATATGTTTAGTTATGGCTGTCACGTGATACTGCGGTGCCCCTGATGCCACTAAGCATTGGACGGCTGCAGTGAGGTCACGGCGGCTCTGTGTTGTGTGCTCGTCATCGCACATGCCCATCCCCGCCGTTGCCCCTGCGCTCCTGCCGCACAGATCCTCCTGACGGTCGACTACTGGGACTCTGACGTGAGTGTGCTGGGTGCTGGCTGGTGGTTCCGGGAACCCGGCTGCCTTGCCGCAGCAAGGGGGTCGACAGGAATGCAGTACACCTGGGGACCAAACCCGCACAGTCCGCGCAGTCTCCCCTGCGCTCACCTGTACTGCCTGCGCCTGTCTCCGTACTGCCTGTACCACAGGACGCCCAGAACCTGCCCGTGCGCTACGTTGCCAATGGCGAGAATGTGCTGATTGCATCCGGCCAGAAGGTGACCGTTAAGGTCATGGTCGACTTTGAGCTAGTGGAGTCCGTGAACCTAGGTGCGCGTAGCTCTGAACCTAGTCAATCTAGTAGACCTAGTGATCCTTGTGAAGCTAGTGCACTTGGTAAACCTAGTGCGCCTTGGCTAGTGAACCTGGTGAACCTAGGTGTGCAGTCTGCTTGTCTTGCCTTGGCAACCACTCCTCCTGCTGCGTCCACCTCAGCACTTGACTTGCGGCGCAATCGCTGCCAAAGCGGCTGCTGCAGTCTGGGGCATGTCCATGCCTGCTGGCCTGCTTGCGGCCCTGCTCCATCACCCAGTGTCTATAGGCCCACATCATCGATGGCACCAGCACTGCATGTCCTGAACCGATGCAGACAGACACATATATGGCAAACCGTGTTGGAATTGCTGTTACATGTCCTGAACCTGTGCCTGCGCCACACAGAGGCAGCCCTCTTCTCCGTGCCCTCAAACGACACCTGCGTGCTGAACCCCTCCCCCTACACCGGCATTAAGTGGATGAAGGACGCATACACATGTGAGTGGAAATGCATGGTTTCGAGCCCGTCGTCCGCAGCAGCCAGCAAGCGGACAGCTGCCTGTAGCTGGCGCTCCTCATGTAGCTGACATACACCTGAGCGTGCTCCGCCTGAATGCGCTCGCCTGTCGTGTCCGCCGGCCTGGTGTGTGCAGCTAGTTGCCATGCCGAGTTCCGGCCACATGTCGATGGCAGCATGACCAACCTTGAGCACCTGGTACATCTGGCACCCTGACTATCGGCTGTGCTCGTGCTGTGCCTGTGCCGCTGCAGTGCCTGGCCAGGTGTACGACCTGGGCCCCAACCCTGACGGTGTTGGATGGCAGCCCGAGACCACAGGCCGCCGCCGCGTGCTTTTTGAGGACAACCGCGTCAAAACGCTGCACGGTACGGGGAGCAAATCGCGGTGAAATGCAATGTTTCTATGATCATGTCCACATGCCGCTAGTGCAGCTGCCAGGGCGCGGTGTGCCTGTGCATGCTTAGCGGCACTCGTGCTATGTAGAATTACCAGGGAGGGGAGCAGAGGGCGGGGTATGTAAACAGCGTGTATGGAGCAGGCACAATGTAAGCTGCAAGGACGCAGCAGTTTGAGATGTGCGGACCATCGCAAGCTCCCAATTGTTGCTGGCTCACAAGCTGTGCAATTGTGTGGCACCATGTGCAGACCGCCTGATCGAGGCCCACTTTGGCCGTGAGACTGTGGACTTCCTGAACCAGTACCCCACCCGTGAGGCGTACGAGGCCGCACACCCCAACGGCAACGTGCACTCCAACAGCACCGAGCAGTATGGTGCCAAGCGCCGTTCTCTGATCGGGTCATGCGACACGCTGGGTGCCGGCATGCCCCAGCCCAACTTTGGCCCCTGCAGCTTTGGTCTGACGCAGCAGCTGTACGGTGGTGGCCAGCTCTCATTCTCCTGTGGCGTCAACGGCGATGTCGGTGAGTGATGGCTGCCATGCTGCTGCTGCTGCTGAGGCTGCTGCTGCCTGTCAAGATCTACCCATAATGCTGTGCCATGCCTGCACCATGCCGAGTAGTTGCCTGCAGGCCTGGCCCCGTGGGGGTTGCTGCCGCCTCGCACCCCTGCGTGCCTATGCTACTGCATCGCCTGCGCCCATGGTTACCCGCTCGCCTCCCCGTACCGCTGTACTGTCTGTACTGATGTACTGCTGTACCGCTCTGTACTGCAGTGCCCTTCATCAAGATTGGCGGCTCTCTGAACTACGAGTGGTGCCCACCTGACAAGGCGTGGAAGGTGTCAGGCTGCCTCAGCGCTGGCATCACCGCTGCCTTTGATGGCTCATCCGCCGCCCTGCTGGGCGATGCCCTATCCGTGACCATCTCCGTGTGCATGGGCTATGACTCCTCCATTGCAGCCCCCTTCCTGCAGACCATGCTCTCACTCAACCTGGGCGTGATCAAGGCTGACGTGGAGATCACATTCATGTTCAAGCCCTACTGCGTCCAGACCTCCAGCGCGCCCGTGCGCTACCGCTCGTGCTCCTGGATCGAGTCCGCAGGCATCTCTGGTTACATCGGCTTTGGTTTCCTGGGCCTCAACATCTGGTTCAAGCTGGGCACCTTCTCCTTCATTTCCAACCGCCTGTGGATTACCGGCTCCTCTGGCGACATTCCCACACTGCCGGCTTGGTCCAATGGCGCCCCCGACTCCTGCCAGGCTTCCTTCTCTCGGCCCCTGGTGTCTGGTCTGGACACATGCCCCAGCGGCATGTACCAGGCCGGTGCCCTGTGCTACCCCAACTGCCCCTCCAACTACCCCCAGACCACCTCCAACGTGGACCTGTACTGCTACTCCGTTTGCCCTGGCGGCTATGATGTCGCTTACGTGAGTTCTGATGCAAGTCGCCCGCTTGCTAGGCCCTGAAGGCATAGAGACTTGGGTCTTGCTGGTACAAGGCCATGCCTACGCTTATAATAACCATGTTGGGTCTCATCATGAGGTATATGATCCTGGCCTGACAGTGTCTGCAGTGGCTGGTGTCAACTGGTTCTGGCTTGCCGCTGCACCGCTGCTCTTGCACATGCAGTATGCGGGCTATGCCTCCACCTGCTACCGCTGGTGGACCCCCTCTTCCATCGGCCGCCCCGTCACCACCCGTGGCGCCTACTCTCTGATCTGCCGTCAGGGCACATCCCAGGTTGGCGCCCTGTGCTACGGCAACTGCCCCAATGGCTGGGTGAGTGCAAGTAGGCTGGCAAGCACTGCCCAGGTGCCCAGCGCACCACGCTGATCTTGAACTGTCATGTCTTGGTGGCTTGCTGTGCTTTGCAGTCAGCTGATGGACAGCCCACAGCTCCTACAGAAAGCAGGCGCCATGGCCCCTCATCCAGCTGTCCACGATACCACTCCCCTCACTCCCACGAGCGTTCCCAAACTTCCCACTGCGCTTGCTGCCACCCACCTGGCTCACCTTCCTCACTCTCCACTTGTGTACTGCCCCCGCTGGCCTGCAGTACGCCAAGGACATCACGTGCTTCAAGTCCACGTGCCCTGGTGACAAGCCCCTCACTTGTGGTTTCCGTGATGTGGTTGGCATCCGCTGCAACAAGGGTGACTGCATCTCCGTCGGGCTGGGCGTCTGCTAAAGACCTGCTGGCCGCGCAAAGCAGTGTATCTATCAATGCGTGATTGGCACCTCGTTCCTCCCTCGATTCTGATTAGCTACTTGCGTCCAATTGATGCTTCATATGAAGATATGCACACTGTGCAGCGATATGAAGATATGGCACACTGTGCAGCGATTCAGAGTGCCGTGGTCTGCGGCTTTGCTTGCCCCTTCACCCCTTGCCTTCTGTGGGTCCCTGGCATGGTGTGCTTGCCCCTGGCGCTGCTTCTGATGAGCAGCACCAGGTGTGTGTGCCTCTTGTCTGTTGTCTCCCTCTTTCCACCCCATCTGTGCGTGTGCCCCATTGTGTGCACCGGCCAAATCCGGCACGCAAGGGGTACACAACCATCATCAGCATACCCTTCCTTTCCTGCTATCTACATCAAGGTGCTTGCTAGCTATGGCTCGGCTGGAAGCGATGGAAAATACTGTGTTTTGATTTCAAACTGATATCTTGACGACTTGAGCCTTGAGGAGCCTTGAAGGGTGTTTTGAGGGCATAAGGGTTGCAACTACCCCTTGGCGAGGTCAGTCGGCATTAACAAGACGAGCTGAGCGCTCATTATGCCGGCTTCCATGTGCATTGAAGACCAGCAATGATTTGCTGCTGCATGCGGCTAGTTGTGAGGACCCATGTGCATTGAGGAGATGCATAAAGGGGATGAATGGTTGAACCAACGCGGCGCTGTTTGTTATCTATAGAACCTTGGTTGCTGTCGCTGAGTCTGGCCTTTGCAGCCATGACTGTCAAGAATGGGCGACAGTATAAGCACTTGCTAGTCCAGAGCCTGGCGGATACACATTACACAGCTCGTCCTCTCTCAGTTTTGCTGCTGAGAGGATTGAACGAGTGGGCACTGTGGGTTGATGCCACGCGCACTGTTGGCCTTGGCTGTGTGCTGTTGATTCGTTACAGTTGAGCTGTTGTGCAGTCTGCCTGCTCCACTTGCTCTATCACCATGCAGTTGCGGCCATGGCGGCACTTGAGACCACCCTGGCGCATGTGTAGTCGGTTGCTGCACCTTTGCTTGAGCTGCTGCTGTACAGGACAAATGCAGCTGTGTCGCACGGTGTGAGACAAGGACCCGGTTGTTTGGCAGTTGTTTGGTTGCTCCCAGGTTTGTTGCAGGGCAGCCACTCCCCAGATTCCCATTGGGACGGCTGGGTGTACAGCGGGGGGGTGTTCAATGATGGCATCCAGACCCATGGGCAAGAACCCCAGACGGTTGCATTGAATGTGGGGCGCTGAGCCATCTGAGGACCGCAGCTGAGATGGCTGCGGTTGTCATGGTGTAATCCAGTGTAACCCCTACCTCACCAAAGTCATGGCTACCATGCGGTCTTCTGGAGCTGCAGCATCCCACACAACGTCACGAATCGTTCCATGTGATCTGCAGTGCAAGGGAAGATGCCCCTTGCCCAGGCATGTGCCTGGTACGCAGCCAGGGCCCCTGCGTGTATGTGGCCAACTCTGGCTGACATGCGGCGGCGCCATCAAAATCTCTGCCTGGCGGTCACCAGTCCGTCGGCAACAATGATAGTCTGTGTTCACAGACTATCATGCCACACAGTACGTGTGGCATCGGCCTGTATGCCACACATGTGTGGCATCGGCCAGGGCAGGGCATCGGATGCAGCTGTTACACAGGTGATGTATCCCTCTACCCCTGCACCCACACCCCAGCCTGTGGCACGTGGCCGCGGCCGCGCCAGCCACACACAGCCGGCCCCTGGCAACACTCAAAGTCACTCGTGTACTGCCGACAACCCTGGTCAGCTGGCAGTTCAAAGTTCGTGCAAAATGCCATGAACTGGCTGAAGAGTAAAGTAGTTCAGTTAGCAAAGACAGCTTCTGAGGTCATCTGGGTAGGTCATTTACAGGCTCTTGCTACATGGTTTTGGCATATCATTCACATTGTGAAAATGCGCAGGGGAATGATTTTGATGACGACGAGGACGAGGCTCGGGCCTCCTCGTCAGCACGGTCTACAAAGGCCGCGGAAATAGTGCGGACGGCAGTGCTGTTTGAGTGCCCTGGAGCAGGGGGCGTACAGGTGCGTTTGGACAGGTACAAGTAGACTGCATGATACCCGCATGGTTCCAGAAGCGTACCTACAGCACCATGCAGTGCCATGGTGCGGCCCAGTGCAGCCTGGCATGCACAGGTGTGTGGCTCACACAGGTTCCTGCGCTTGGTGCATGGGCCTGCCATTGGATGCCCTGGATGCTCGTTGGATGCCATGAACAGCTGCATGTGTGGCGTGCACATCGCGTATGTAGGGGCTTGGGTGGTATGCGGCAAAGCAGCAGCAGGACGCGGATGGTGATCATGCAGGTGCGTGCACCATGCCACACAATCTGCCACGTACAATACTTGCATGGCATTGTTGTGCCCTGAGCAGCTTCAGGCAATGCCGTCATGTGACGGGAACGACACCCAGCTTTGCTCAGCCTGCTCTGTTCTGCCGCCAGCAAGGCGGCTTGCAAGCGTGGGCACATTGGGTGCATGACATAAGTCCCGATTGTGTGCATGGTCTACGGTCTGCGCAGATGCATTCTTTGTGGAGAGTGAAACGCAAGGCGGGTTAACACAGGTGCGCACGGTGCACAGCAACTGCAGCACAGGGCCAAGCCCAGGGCACGGCCTCCCACATGCCATACTGTATCACCTTGGCTTCGCTGCAGCTGTGCCTGCGTAGCTTGCTGCACTCGTACACAACTCATGTGTTCATCCTGGCTGTGTGCGCTGTGTGCAGGCACCACCGGGGCCACAGGCTGTCGTACGAGTTCAAAAAGTGGATGGGGGCAACGTGGTTCTACAGCCACTGCAACGGTGACAGTTGCGTACATTCAGCGGAGGGGGTGACTGTAGACGAGGGAAACGGCCATTCGGCTAACTGGTGGGTTGACAGCTAAAGTAGTTTTAGATTCAGAGCGAGAGTTGCATTAGAACAGGCATGATGCAAATCAGACTGCAGGCAAAGTGTGCACAGGACGTGCTGAGCGGTTTAGTGGGATGCGGCTGGGCATGAAAGGCTGTGTATGTTACAGCCATGCAATCTTGGTTGGAAGCAGCCAATGTTTGGCATGGTGCTCATGGCTGACACCGGACCTATGCCCTGTCATGGTGAGAACAAGGCTGATTGCATGCCTGGGCTGGTTCAGATTGGTGCCGTTGAGCATGCAGCACCCTCTGCGTGTCCCACAGGGCTTGTCTAGTGGATACGCAGGCTGGAGAGGAGGGCGAAGAGGGTTTGGGCGGGCTGTTGCAGTCTGAAATGCAGCAGTGTGTGGAGGACTGTGCGCGAATGAAGGGGCTGGTGGCCTACCACGCCGAACACCGTACAGGCAAAGCAGGCATGTGGGTATCACTGCCAGAACTGCAGCTGCAGCTGTTGAGAAAGGCTGCTAGGAGCTAGAGTGGCTTCAATCAATACTGCGAGCCTGTAACCTTGGCAGTTGCCATGATAACCAGCTTCCCGCATCACATCTCACACAAGCCAAAACGCCTCAAGTCTGCAGTAATGTTTGAACGCCATATTCGCACGACCTGGGCTGCACTCAGGATTCTGGTTATGAGCAACAGTATACTTTGGTAGCACCCCAAGCTCAAGACCAGCGGTCAAGAATAGATGGCATCACGGGCGCCCTGGTTCATGCCATACATAGCAGTGACGGCCTCGGTTTCGGCGTTGGCGTGTCAGGTGAGGCTGAGGACAAGGAAGGTGACCCGCCACCTTCAGCCCAGCCAACCTCCCGCTCACCAGCGGACTGAGCCCCAATGCCAGGCCGCAAAGACAAATGGCATTATGGCGCCCGCATTCATGCAGGTCGCCTTTCTGATCCCAGGCGCAACAACGACACAGCACGAGCTAAGGGCGCTGAGGGCAGAAGTGGCGCAGCTGCGACGAGAGCGAGGCATTCAGGTGCCCGCTCAAGCCATGCCCGAGGCAGAACACACCCCGAGCGCGACTGGTGGCTCCCTGTTCATGCGGCTCAACCCTGCATCCAACTGGGCGCAGCGCGGGCAACATATGTAAAAGCCTGCGCCGGGGCGCCCTAAGCTTGGTGTCTCGAAGAAAAGCGCGCCACCTTCGCCATGCCTGTACTGCAGCAGTTGAAAAGGGGGCACCGTGTGCTGCTCACTGCATGAGGAACCGATTAGTCATGAAAGATTCAGGGCCTTGTTCAGGGCAAGTTATTTGGGCATGTCCTTGCGTGCGCATGCTGCTGCCAGATATGCGCGCCCGCGGCTTGCCCAGCAGCAGCAGACCCCCGCATGGGGTGAACGGCAGCGTTATGTTATGCATTTGCTTGCTTGCTTTGCGGTCAATTCATCCGCCTTTCGCCTATTCTTCATGGTTTGATTTGGTTCTCAAGTAATTTTTTCCCCTGAGCTGACGCTCGGATCAGAAAGCTTATGGTATGTGAGGGGGTATGTGAGGGTGTGAACGCTGACGTTGTGAACGCGCGGATGCTGGTATGTGCATGCGGACTTGCCAACATTGCAGGTGGCACAGCAGTCAGCACAGCATTGGCAATGGGTATTGCTGCCGCATGGGATGCATATGTCTCCTATGTATCAACAGTACTAACAGCATTGTGGCATGTGAGCTTGTAATGCAACAAGTCTGCGTACTGCGCAGCCTCAGACACTGCTGCCCAGCTGCAGCTGGCAGTGCCCAGCCGGCAGGGAGGTGGGTAGCTTATCAGATGCCATTGTTACAGCAGCATGCACATGCAGCTGTGAGCAGACTGCACGCAGCAGGCACAGAAAGCACATCCCAGTCCGCAGGTTTCAGAGCAGAAACTATCTGGAATGGCGACATCGCCATGCGGGCACCGCGCGGGCCAGTTCGACAACACAGGGAAGCAATACAAATGCGTGCATGCCATGCTGAGGGGCATGCCAAGCCCAGCAGGGCTATCCCGGCCTTTCACTCTCATACCGTCTCAAAGCCACGGCCTTCTTCACAGCAACACGATGTCCAAAAACAGGGCGAAGTCTCGCTGAGCCTTGCCGTAATTATAGCTAAAGAAGTTCACCGAACTCCATTGCGGCACACAAAAGCAAACAATCTGCATTCCAACAACCAGGCACGCTGACCATAATAGCAGTTGCATATATTAGCTAACTCAGTTTTCAGCAGCCACACCTGCAAGCACGCAGCACAGAACCAATCCACACAGCACAAGTGCTAATGCGCGACACGGCTGCGTTCCCTCATGCCTCACTTCCTCTCAGCGCACAGGAGAGCAGCTGAGCTAGCTCCCTGGCTTGATCCCTCCTGCCACACAAGCTCCACCACCAATTGGCACATGCCCAGTATGTCCCCGCACTCGCAGTTGATATTGCCTCACATACAGCGGCAAAAGGACACGTCACACGTTCCAGCAGTCGCACCAGTCACAAGTGGAGCACCACAACCCTCCCAATGCGTCATGCGCCATATGCCATGAGCCCATAGCCTCCACCAAATGCCAGCAACAGGCGCAACAGGCCTGGTGCTCAGCTTGGAACATGGCCCAAAACAGCCCACAACATGACATGTTGGAGGGCTGAAAACATCAGGCGCGCTGCCAGCTCATGACAGTGCGCCCAGCCGTGTGTATGTGCACATGTTTCACACCCCTCATAGAAGAAGTCTAAAGCGCCTCAATCCCTTCGCTCTGTGTGCGGCCAACCGTAGAGGCCACCCACACAGAACGCGCCACCGAACCCCAATCACCTCCTGCATATGCTGCCACTGCTGCTGCCACCACTGCTGCCACCGCTGCTGCTGCAGACCAGGCTCGGCACAGCCCAGCTGCAAGTACCAATAACCCACGCCGCCTCACCGGCTGCGACGCGAGCCACGTCGCCGCTGTGTAAGGCCACCAAACCAGCCCAGCACCCCCGCCACCCGGCCAGGCACCTGGGCCATGGCTGGCTGCTCCAGGACAGCTGCCGTGGCCATACCCGGCCCCCCAGCCATGTCAACTGAACCATGCGACTGCTGCGGTGCAGCAAGCTGCGGCTTGGGCTTGGTGGACCGGACCCGGAACTGGGCGATCGGCGATGCAGCAGATGCCGCCTCACGCGCTGCACCCACACTCGTGCTGGCTGCGATCTTCGGCAGCACAAACTCAGGGCCATCAGGACCGCCCCCGCCCATGGGGCCTGGCCCCCCGTCCTCATCATCAGACTCAGGGACAGGTGGCTGGTCGCCCATCATCTCCTTTGCCCGCTGCACCTCAGTGGGCCAGTCGACGTAGCGGTTCACCACCACAAACTGCAGCACCGACTGCAGCGCTGACGCGGCCGCAAAGCCCATCCACAGCCCCGGCACGTTCATGTCACACTTCAGGGCCAGGTAGTATGCGAGCGGTACGCCCACACCCCACCAGCCCGCCATGTTCAGGCCAGCGGTCCACCAATGCCTGCCTGAGCCTCGTAGCACCGCGCTCTGCACGACGTTCAGCCCGTCCGCGATGAAGCAGCACGCGAGCACAGGCATGACCTGCGGGTGTGGGAGGAGGGGCGTTCCAGCACTGAAGAGTGAGTGCGCGCTCACGGGTCATGAGCATAGGTCCAGACGGCTTGAGCGAGAAGTCATGTGGCGCAAAAGCTGCCATGTCCAGAGCGCACCAGCACACAGCAAATGGGCCCAGCACCAAACGACATGTCGATACGTGCCCATCATGTGCTAAGAAATCCAGCTCAACGTCTGGCCCCATCCCGCCCCCTGAGTTATCCAGCCACCGACTCCCAGTTGGCTCCTGCCATCCCACTCACGTCCAGTGACAGCTTGATGACCTCCGCATTGTTGGTCATCAACCCCAGCAGAGGCTCCTTATAATGGTACGCGGTCAGCCCGATGAGTGTTTGTGACGCCAGCACACATGCCGTCGCGATCTGCGCTGTGCGCTGTGCGCCCTTGGCGTCGCCGCGGCCCAGCTGCGCATGCGCACAGATGTTGAGAACAGATGTTGGCACACAGGTGACGCTCCCACGTACTCGTCGTGACCACAACATGACAATGGCATTCTGCTGCTCCTCAAATGGATATGACAGGGTGCTGCATGCTGCAGCCCTGATCTCCAGGAGTTGAACCGTTGCACGCAGCTATTCCAAGCGCAATGTCCCAAAGCATGGCTTCGGCATCTGGGCGCAGCGCAACGCATGCACAGTATGGTCGCGCACCTTGTTAGCTACGCGCGTGGAGGTGGCCGAGCCGATCGACGCAGCTGCAAGCCAAACGGTGGTGGAGAACTGCAGCGCCAGCCCTGTCACGCCCACCGCCACGTCAGCATTCGGCAGCATGCCCGACAGGAAGATGAGCACCTCAGTGGCCCAGCCCTCCATGCAGTATGACAGCACCGCCGGCACAGCAAGCGCGACGTAGGGTGTCCAGTTGGCAAACGCGCCCAGGGAGGGTGCCAGGGGGATGTAGCCCTCTGGGGGGTTGGCAGGCAACTTGACCTTCTCCCGGTACAACAGGTAAAGAAGGCCCAGGCTAGTAGTGCACCCTTGCACGCACACATACGCGTACGCTGCGCCGTCCAGCCCCAGCCCCTGCTGCACTACAAACAGCCACGCAAAGAGTGGCGTGAGCATCGTGGATGCGGTGGTGATGACCAGGGCCGGCTTGACAGTGCGCTGAGACAGCAGGTACTTGTCCACGCACTCATGGATGGTGTGCATGTACAGCGCCGGCAGCGTGAGCTGCAGGTATCTGCACGGCACATGGGGGCGCATGGGCACGCATGGGGCAGTGTCAACATGTCAGGGAGTTGATCGTGGCCTTGCGTGTGTGTAGCTTTCATGCACATGGCCGATGAGCAGACAAGGCTTTGGCACACAGCTATGCTGGTATCTGTACCTGGAGCAGCTCATGCTGCCGTGCATGTGAGCACCTACTAGCTGGTGTCTCAAGCGTAAAGTAAGCACCTTGCCGAGGCATGCACCCGCGTCCCAGCGTGCCACTCCGCTGCATGACACAGCCACCCAGGACAGCCCTGCCCGTCCCCCACGCACCGCGCTGCGCCCACTGCGATGTCCTGAGGCTGGCCCAGATGAGTGAGGATCCACTCTGCATTCATCCAGGCGGCTGAGATGGGGATGCATGTGAGGCCGCAGATCAGCAATGCGCGCTGCAGCGTGTCATTGATAGCCTGGTAGTTCTTGGCTCCGTAAGCCTGGCCACACAGCGTTTCTGTCGCTGATGCGATGCCATTGATGATGGAGTAACCAGTGGCCATGGACAGGGATGTGGCCAGGACCATGGAAGACAGCATGACTGGGTCCTGGAGGTGGCCCACATAAGAGGTGTTGATCAGATGGGAGGAAGAGTAGATGACGTACTGCAGCAGCAATGGTAGTGCCAGCTTGCCCAGTCTGCAGGGCAGCGGAAAAAGTGCAGGGCATGGCAGCAGCAGGAGCAGGCATTAACAGGGATGCTGCTGCAAAGGGTTGCAATCAACACAGCGTGTGAGGGTGGTGTAGACATGGCTGCTATGCATGGCATGGGTGCCTCTGCTGCCGCTCAACCCCGTGCCTGCCGCCACTACGGCAGCTCCTGAACTGCCTGCCGTGCCTGCTGCCTCTGATGCTGTGTTGGAAATGCCTATGCTCATGTGAAGCAGGCTGCTGGCTGACTGCATAATTGGTTAGATGGGAGTTGTTTGTGCCTAACTTGTCACCCTGTGCATTAATTACAGGTCACGAGCCTATCTGGGGGATTATGCATATGCCTGTGTGTGCGTTCTGTGCACCCATGCGACATGGTGCGGCCACGCCCATGCCCAACCCCCGGCATGCCCCACTGCCTCTGTTGACGTTTGCATCGCAACAGCTAGGGTAGCAAGACACTGCATGGCTGAGTGTGGGGTGTTGTTGAGGGCCATGCCATGTGGACGACACCAATGGCTGCGGCAGGCCCAGAGCGGGACATGAGGCGCATGTGCGGCCATACCATGCCCACCACCCATAACCTCCTTACACTAATGCCACGACCACAGGCATCGCACAACACCAAAGCAGCACGCGGTTTAGCAGCCAACCAGATATTTGCAAAATCGCGTCTCACTTGTAGACTTCTCTCAGGCGCTTGTCCCCCTCCGGCTTCTCGGGCTTCCCACTCCTTGGTGTGGAGGTGTCGCTCGCGTCGTCTCGTGATCCACGAGCTTGGTGGTCCACGGCGCCCACGGCAGTCGCCCATGCTGGCACCTGGGACACCTGGCGGTCCTCCTCTTGCTGCAACGGCTGCACCTTCTTGGCTTCTTGATGCTTATGGCGCTGCATGGTTCCAAGAGAACCCTCGGTCGCAGCTGAAGCACGAATGAGAGGGCGCAGCTGACGCAGCGCAGGCGGCCGCGGCGCTACATGAAGCAGGGACTGGGACAGCGTGTGGGCAGCCTTTCCGGCAATGCCCAGACAGCGTGCACTAGTAGAAATAAGCATTAGCACTGTTCACGGAGGCCGCATAGAATTGTTGCTGAGAATGGGGTGTTGCTGCAGGGACTTTGTCGGCCCAAAAGTTGTATTTGAAAAAGCACGGCAAATTTTAGAGCAGCATCCCCGCCCTGTAATTGAAGTATGAAATGCTGTGAGCCGTGCCAATTGGCCAATTCTTGAAGTGCCCGCACAAGTCACACTGCCCTTTTTCGTCATCGTAACTCCTGGCTCACGATGACGCGCGCTACAATATGCCCGCAATCTTGGCTTCCTTGCGCTTGGTTGCGACGTAGTCACTGATGTGCTCACCATACCACTGCGCAGCAGAAGCACAGGTAACAGCTGCACCTGTTGACTCGTGTTGCAAACACGCACCACTACGGCGAGATCTACGCAGTACCGGCATCGCTAGCGATGGGTCCAGCGCGCCAAGCAGATCACGGCCATGGTCAGCAGAACAGGCATTGTACCGCCCCCAAACCCACACATGCAAGTATATATACAATGGCCATCTCACCGCCCCCATGCCTGAGATGCAATTGATGCCCACTGCACCTCACCTCTTCCAGCCACGGCTGCAGGAAGTCCGTCCCCGTGACGCGCCCACGGCAGCGTGCAGCACCACACTTGCACTCAAACTCGGCTGTGTTGTGCACGTTGAATGTCGCGTAGTCCGCAGTGATCTGGGAAAGGGGAGGGGCACGCGACGGCTTAATGGCATGATCCTCTGCACAATCCAGGTGTAAGCTATGCATGGCGCATGTGTGCTGCACGCTTACTTCAGCTATGTGAGGAGCACACAATTGGCAATGCAATGCCATGCCATGACGCAAGCTGCAGTCAGGAGTACAAACGCCCAGTCTGGACTCACGTGCTCGCCCTTCCACAGCTTACGCCGTGCCACAAGGTTGAGGCCATCAAGCCATGTGGTGGGGTCACAGCTGTGGTTCAGCGGCAACCAATCGTCAGGGTTCTCACTCCATGTCACCCACACCTGTTGTGGGGTGTAAATGGGGCAGTGATTGTCTGGTCAAGCGTCACTTGTGGTGCTCACAAGAAGCAGAAGCATAACAGCACGCGCGAACGCAAGCATGCACCAGTCTTGAGAGGCAGTCAGGTGGCACGCTCTGGCATGCGCGATGCAGCAGACGGCCAGGCGATTGAGTCTAATTGCACCACTGTCGTATCCTAAGGTATCGCAGATATACATTTAGGCTCATCACCCACCTCATCTGTAATGGGGTATGCGTACGCCTTGAACCACTGCCCCTTGAGGCTCGTGCTCAGGGTCTCAGCCACCTCCTGCTTCCTGCCTGCTGGTGCCTGTGGCTGCTGCGCACTGTCGGCTTTACCCTGCTCCACCACCAGGCCACCAAGGGGCGGTACAGGGCTTGGGCCGGGCACAGCAGCTTGCCCAAAGTTGCGAGCGATGTAGCGCTTGGTCACGATCACGTGGGGGCGCTCCTCGTAATGGATCACGGTTTCACCTGTGACCATGCATGCGCGGCACACCGTGCTTTTAATACTATGCATGCCATGTGTAATTCCCGGTAATTCCGGTAATTCCCCATTTACTGCATTTTGTGTGCCAGTATACTCAGCACCTTACAGGTGGCCGCAACAGAGCCCGCCGGCAGCATGCAGGGAGCAGCCGCAGTGCATGGTCGCATGCACACGGCAGTCAGCACAAAGACCCAGCAGCAGGAAGCGCACCTAGCTCGATGTCGCGCGCTGCATACATGCCATAGCCTACGCCGTGCTGGTACTGCACGTCAAAGGCGCGCTTGTTTGCCTTGCGTGCATGCCGCGCGTGCGCGCACGCGATGATGTGCTCAATGAACTTGGCATGGCGCATCTGCAGGCAGCCGCCCCCAGCGGCACGAGCTGTTGGGTACAGGGCAGACCAGACTGGCCACTGGCAGTGCGCGCACCAGAACTTGTGCAGGCTGGCGATCAAGAGCTTAAGGTATGAGTCCTGCGGGTATCATGCAATCTGCTGTACCTGTCAATCTAATCCAAGGGGTGCCGAGCACCCACGAAGCCCCTGCTCAGCCACCAGAAGCCTCTGCCCCAGGCTATCACAGTTTTGATGGTTCCCGCCACGCCCTGCCCCAGCCCACAAACCACCCCCTGTGTGTGTATGTGACTCCCCTGTGCCATGCACCTGCTTGTCAAGTGAGAGGATGAAGTCAGCGGAGCCCATAGCGTCCTTGGGGTAGAAGATGCCACAGTTGGGGTTGATTTCCAGGAAGTAAACCTCGCCTGCAGGCAGTACAAAACCAGCACGACAGTAGGGCAAAGGTTCAGGGCTCAGGGGCATCTTCAAGTGTGCAGGCATGGATGTTGTGTCCAAAACGTGAGCATGGGAGTCACCAACCATGGGTGCGCCAGGCAAGAGCAGACGTCGGCAGCTTGCATATGGGGAGCAAGGCCCCCCGCAGCAGCACACCCACGCAGTGGGCATCAGCCGTCCTACAGCACCCACTGCTAGCATGCCAAGGGCTTGATCTCTAACAGCACTGGACGGCAAGCCTAGCTGCATGGCCTGCTGTTCAGCACACCGGAAGGAGTGACGCGGAAGTCACAGCGGCCGTAGCTGCAGCCCTTGAGTGCCACAAACGCGCGCGCTGCGGCGTCCCGCAACGCGGCGTCCAGCTTGGGCTCCTGCAGTACAGGCAGTACAGCAGGCACGTCTGCAGGCAGTACAAGCAGGCCACGGTCCACGCCGTGCATCATTCGCTGCAAAACTGCTGGTGCCCCTGCCCCTGGCGTGAGGACCATCTGTTGCGCATGAGGACCGTGATGCAAGCACGCCCTGCCCCTCCCGGCCTGTGCACCTGTCCCAGATGCGAACCAACAGGCATGCCACTCCTCGACTGCTGCGTGGGTGCTTGCAGCTTGGCTGCCACCACGCCCACCCTCCCGGGCTGGGAGCACAGGAAGAGCGCTATAGTACGGCTTGCACGAGTCGCCCCCTGCACACCTTGGCTGCATCAATCGGCTGCCACGCCATCGATTCGTAGTCTTTCCATTTGAGGTCAAAGTGCTTGAAGTCCTCGCCTGCGCAGTGCAGCACATCAGGCACGAAGGCTCGTAAGTGAGAGCACCAGGATGTGCCCTGTGTGTGGCCGGCACCCTGGTCAGGCGCTGCCAGAACTGTGGTGCATCACAGACCGAGGCCCAGCAGCAGTAGTGCTACCGTTATTCATCCAGCAATAGCAAGACGCCTAGTCATGCAAGTCGTTAGGACAGCCGTCAAAGCAGAGATTGCCTGCTCAAATGCCGTTGAGATGAGACGCCAAGCGGAAGGCTGGGCTGTCGTCATCGAAGTGGAGCTCCCAGTAGACGACGTGACAATCACGGAAAAGTGCACCAGTCGCGCTGCTGTTAATCGTTACTTTGAAGCCGTACATATTAGGAATGTTCAGGATGCTCATCACGGTATTACTACAATATGCCAACTGTCACCAGCCCACTCGCACCATCAGCAAACACACACTCCACTGGTACCAGCGTGTGTGGTGTTTCAGGGTCAGCGGCATTCTCCACGACCAGCACCGTGAACTCACGACCTGGCACAAACTGCTCCACCAGCGCGCCGCCGAACTCGCCCACAAACTTGCGCACCTGCAGGGAGACGCGGGTGGCTCAAGTTCTAGGTGAAGCCATGGCAGCGGGCAACCGTGACCCAGGACTGAAACTAAAAAGTTGTAGACAACAGGGAATGCCATGGAGCGCTGGTGTCCTGGTGGAGGTGCTACTGCTTTGGAAGACAACTGCTTAACTGTATGGATTTGCAAGGGAATAAAGGTGAACACAAGAACAACACTGCGTGGGTGGTGGTGCCTGGTGGCGGTAGCTCTGGAATGCAGATGCCTGTATGGAGCGCCATGTGATCGCTAGTTGCAACATGCCATGGCAGGCTGTCACTGCAGGAAGGATCCCCACACTTCCAGTCGTCCTCCCACCTGCGCCACCAGGCCCGGGAGGTCCACCACTTTGCTGTCCTTGCTCATGCCAACGCTGCTGTACCTGCAGGGCCAGGGTGATGCGTAGGCTCGGGATTCAGTATTGGGGTGGTGCCTTAGTGAGGAGCAAAGGATGCACAGTATGTGAAGCACGCACGCTTTCAAGGCGCACATCAGCTACCGCTATCATGGTCGCCGCGAAGCAGCTCCCACTCGGTCTCCTTCCCCCTTTAATGAGGCACCGCTCTTTGCGACTGATGGATGCCCCATGTGATCAATCACATGTACCACCATCATCTCTCAATGTGCCCACGAGCAGACAGGGCCGCACAAGCCGTTACAGAGCTGCTGCCATGTTGCCAACCAAGACCCCACCCAGATGCCAACCAAGACCCCACTCACCCGTTGAAGTGTTTCACGATGAGTGGGAAGGTCAGGCCAGCCACGGCGTCCTGGCACTGGCGTGATGCCACCTCATCATCCTGCATGCACAGCACACACAGCACGTACCAAACACTACAGTATGTACCAAACACTGTATCAATCATGCTGCCAACAATGCAGTTGTGTTGGCATAGCACACGGCATACTCCCCAGCTGCACACGGGCATGTACAGACAAGCATTCCAAACAGACTGAGGACAAGCCTGGCATCCCACATGCGCATGTAAACCTTGCCAGACTTAATCATACACCCATTTGGCTGTGTGCATGCCACAGGGCCTGTGACCCCATGCCAGCGCTCCACCCCATCTCCAGACCATCATTCTCCGGCACATCGTCAGAAGCACTTGGAAGGATACAACCAGCCAGCGGCTGCCATCAAAAGCACTTGAAGGGACCAGACACTTCGCGCTGAACAACACGAGGGCCTCACCTCGAGGTCTACATCAAACACAAAGGCCCAGGGAGAGGTGGGGATGTCGTAGTAGTATGCCATCTTCTTCATCAGCTCCTTAGACGGCTCATAGAACTGTGCATCGGCCCCCGAGTATGCGCAGCCATAGCTGCAGGGAAGCAGTGGTGTAGGGCACCCAGCTGAACAAACACCTTGTCACCTTCATGGCTGATACATGCCGATGGGCGGGCCAATGGTAATGTCCTTTTTCAAATTGGCAGGCTGGCGTACCGTACCTGCATCCATTTGCCCTCCATGCCCTGCCAATTGCGCCCCCCAAGCCCCAGTGTTATGGTAAACATTAAGCCAGATGTAGTGGGAGTAGGGGGGCTGTGTGCGTGGAGCCACCAGTGGCATACAGCCGCGGACGTGTCTCCAATACCAAAACTTGTTAACTTGTTGCACAAGCTGACGCAGCCTGTTGTGCAGTCCTCTCTACCCCTGACTTGCCACCCGTGACTCCCACGCTGCGCTTGATCCATTCCCAACATACGTACACAGAGCTGTGCGCAAACAGTCGGATCAGTCGCCCCACAGTGCACGCAGAAGCCACGGTCTCGTGCTAGCATTAGCTATGGTGTGCATCAGCTCACAGTAGCCCCGTGTTTGCGTGCACACAACGGGCTGCAGCAAGACAAACCAGCTCACCGTTCCAAAGCATCAACCACCTCCTGGCCTGCTCTGTCCTCGTCAAACGCGCCGTCACACAGGTTCATGAACACATCATACTTCTTAAAGCGCGCGAGGTCACGGATCTGTGAGAAGCGGTACAGGTGCGGGAGGCAATACAGGTCAGGGGGCAGGCCTGGTATAAGGGGGCCGTGGCAGCGAAGCGATGGGCAGACATAGCACGCTTGTGCAAATCATACCCCATACGCGTTGATTTGCATGCTGCCATATGATGCCTACAGACCCCCACACAAGGCTGCGTATTAACTGGTGCTCTTCTGTAAGCAGCTGGGGGCATCACCCACACACCGGCCCTGACCTGTTGTACAGCTGTGGCTTTCTTGATGTAAGCGTGCTCCCAGGTGTATGCGCCATCTGCAAGCATAATGGTGTGCACCATGCGAATGGCAAGCATTCAGGGCAGGCCTGCAGCACACCGCTTGCAACACAGGATGGCGCACTCCCGCTGACCATGTGCATCCATGCTCACATGCTGGCACTCCAACCAGGCGTTTCGTGATCATCCTTTCGTGCTGCACTGACTACAAACTCACGTTCATCGTAGGCTTCTGGCGTCGGGTAGGGGTCCAGCCCTGCCATCGCTGTTTTGGAGTCCTCGTAAGACGCCAGCAGAACACAAATCCGTGGCTTTTTGCCATCGGACGTATGCCCGTTCCCAGCTGGAGCTTGTGGAGACATTCGTCAAGGTGGATCCACGAGAACCGAGACGCTCCCTAGCCAGCGCCTATACTATAAAGTGATGTCCATGGATTCCAAATGCTGCAGCACGGTCCGCTGCGGACCCGATCTCAACGGACTCACAACCGCTCGCCCAACTAATTCTTCAGTTGCAACACCTGCCGCCGGAGGTGGGACCACGGGGTTGGAGTGGCTGGAAGGGCCTCTAATTTTCCTATACAATCACCGCCTACCTCTGCTTTGATCTGGCCCTCCATCATCTCTTCAGCCATGCAGAGGGCAGCAGCAGATGGAATGGGGCTTATGAGGGGGGTCCTGATGTCTGGGATGATGCAGCAGCTGCATGCCAGCATGCCATCAACCTCCCGCGCCTTTGCTGCGGCGGCAGGCAACCACACAGCGCTCATAAAGCAGCTGCGGGAGCGCAGTGGCGCACCTATCTCTGATGTGAAGGTACGCATGGCTATTAGAGAAGCAGCAGCATTTGCACGATCTTGTGCGGCGGCTGCACGTACATGCAGTACACGCCTGTGTATGCTGCACATGAGACAGTCGTCAACATGGCGTACAGTCATGATGTAACCAATGACAAAACATGGCGTGCAGGGCTGCCTGGAGAAGAATGGGTGGGATCTGGACAAGGCATATGATGCCCTGCGCAAGAAGGGGCTTGCTGCAGCAGCTAAGAAGGCATCCCGGCACGCGTCAGAAGGCTTGGTAGCACTCGCCAAATCAGGAGGCAACTCAGCAGGTGAGGATTGGGACAGACAGGGCCTGCACAGGTCCTCCAGTCAGACAGGCATTGTCACTGTGTTGGTCACCCCAGTGCATGTGCATGCCTTGAGGTCATGAAAGCCCTGCGCGATGTATGTGCTGGCCTCCATCGCTCACCTCGGCGCTTGCGCATGCACAACCTGCACCGTGTTAGTGCTGTTTTGTCAACCTGCGCTGCAGCCATTGTGGAGGTGAACAGCGAGACCGATTTTGTGGCACGCAATGAGCTCTTCCAAAAGATGGTGGGCCAGGTGGCGGTTGCAGCCACTGGCCTGGAGCCCAAGCCGGGGAGCCATGAAGTGGATCTGGACCAGGTGCGCATGGGGCCCTGTGTTGAGCAGGTGTGAGCGGGTGTGGGGTGTGAGGTGCTGTGAGCAGATGTGAGCGCATGTGTTTCAAGCCCCACATTCGCCCTGCGTGCTGCAGTCCTGCAGTACAGTCCTGAATCGTGACTGTTCAGTAGTTCAGTACAACTGTGGCGGTGCATCATTCCATGTACGTGCTTTGTCCAATTGTACAGTCATGCTGTGCGGCATGGCGTCAGCACTGAGACGGCCTGCTGCTACTGTGCGCAGCTGATGGCTGCTCGTGTGGCGGGTGGGGCAACCGTGTCTGACGCTTGTTCAGAGGTGGCAGCACAAGTACGCGAAAACATCCGGCTGCGCCGGGGCTTCAAGATCAGGACCGAAAAGGGCCAGCTGTTTACGTACCTGCACCAGAGTGCAGGCCCTGGCCTTGGCCGCATCGCGTCTGCTGTAGTGCTCGAGGCAGCTGATGGCAAGCCACTCAGCCAGGCGCCACAGGTGCAGGAGCTGGGGCAGCAGCTGGCCATGCATGCGGCGGGCATGAAGCCCCAGTACCTGAACCGCGCGTCAGTGCCAGCGGTTGCAATTGAACAAGAGCGTGCGCTGCTGAGGGAGCAGGTGTGTGCCAGGCCAGTGCCGTCTTTCTCCCATGCCTGCACAGCTCCGTCTCTCTGCTGTGCAGAGTCCGGCTTGTGAGGGCTGCAGCAGGCTTGCCTCACCCTGCCCACTCATCCTACCTCCAGGCTGCATGCCGTACCCGAGGCTGGCATGCACTTGCATGGCCTTGCAGGTCCTTGCGTGCCCGCTTATCCTACCTCCAGCTTGCGTGCCTGCGCTGGCTGCCGCTGTTGCCGTTGCCGTTGCCGTTGCCGCTGCCGCTGCCGCTGCCGCTGCTGCTTTCCTTCACACAAAATGGCTCCTGAGGTGTACTGCTGTGTGTTCCGGGCGCAGGCCGCTGGCTCTGGCAAGCCTGAGGCAGTCGTGACCAAGATGGTGGAGGGGCGACTGAGCAAGTTCTACGAGGACAGCGTGCTGCTGGAGCAGCGCTTTTTCCTTGACGACAGCATCAAGGTGCAGGGCGCTGTGGACAGGTGCGTGGGTGTTGTGGCAATGCTGTGGCCACATTGAACACTGGGCTGGCTGGGAACGTGCTGCCTGCGTTGACCATGCTGGCCGGGTGTGGTTCAGGAGGTGCCAGCGCGTACTGAGCACCGCCCACCACCATGGGATGTTTGGTTGGCACAAGCTTGGCGAGCATGTGGCATCCTTTGGTTCGCGCAAGTGCCTTCCAATGGATCTCAGGGCCTGTCCATTGATGGCGTTCAGAGTGTGACATATGAGGCTGGCTGCGTGCTGGTCCGTTCATTTGCTGTGCAGGGTCGGCAAGGCAGTGAACCAGAAGCTGCAGCTGGCAGCCTTCCTGCGAGTGCAAGTTGGCGAGGGGCTGGAGGCACAGAAGGCTGACTTTGCTGCTGAGGTGGAGGCCATCGTTAAGGGAGCTTAAGGCTGGCCAGCTCAGGAGGCCACGCCTCAGCTGGCTCCATGATCGGGCAGGACAGCTCCAAACCCATGCCTTACATGCTGGCACCGTCGCGCACGCACCCCTGCAGTGGCTATGGATGCTGTGTGTTGGCCAAGTGCTCTTACACCATTGGACGATTAGAAATCACGCTGGCCAGTGGCCTGTACGGCTGTAGGCTAAGTTATGGTGCAGCTGCTGCTCGGCAGCATGTCAGTATGTGTACGAGAGCAGCGAAGAAACACATTGCAACATGTACAACTTGACCAGTGAGTACAAGTACTGGTGCAATGGCCTTTTTTGAGCACCCTCACTTTGCCCCAGTTATCATCCTGCAAGCAATTGCAGCAGCTATCGTATGACCCTGGCATGAGCAAAATACACAAAGCGAGAGCGGCCCATATGCAGTTATATCTTATGTAATGCAGCGCAAGCAACACGATCCACGTTGCTCAAACTGGCTTTACCACTCGTTTAAAACTTGATCCTTATCATAATGGCCATACGTAAGCGTCCCATGCCACATCACACCCTGCGAGCTATGCACAGATGAAGCTTAGTCCAGCTTCTGCATGTTGAGGCGGCGCGCAAAGCGGATGAACACCTCCTCAAGCGTGGCATTAGCCACTGCCCAGTCCACGATCTGTAGCTTCTCCTTCACAGCCGCCACTTCTTCAAACACCCGGGACAGCTTAACCTCGGATGCAGGCAGCTCATACTTGAATGTGCCTCCCAGCGCGTATGTGCACTGCGCGCCTGGGGACAGGCGCTTCACAAACTCCTGGGCCTCAGCCTCGCACTCTGGCGCGACTGTGAGCGAGAACACAAGGAAGCCCGCATAGCGCGCTGTGATCTCACGCGGGGGCCCGATGCACACCAGGCGGCCGTCCACAAAGATGCCCAGCCTGTCACACAGTGCCTCCGCCTCTTGCATCGAGTGTGTGGTGAGGATGATCGCACGGTCCGACTTGCCGCTGCGCACCACATCCCACAGGTTGCGGCGGCTGGCCGGGTCCAGACCCGTCGACGGCTCATCCAGGTACACCACCTTGGGTGACCCAATGAACGAGATGGCGACAGACAGGCGGCGCTTCATGCCACCGCTGTACTTGCCCGACAGCTTGTCCCCCACACCGCCGCTCCACAGGTTCACGCTGCGCAGTGCGGCCTCGACGGCCGCCTCCAGCTCCTGACCCACCAGGCCCTTGAGCATGCCATAGAAGCGCAGGTGCTCGCGGCCCGACAGCTGCTCCCACAGCAGGTCGTGCTGGGGGCATACGCCCATCAGCTTGTAGATCTGCTGCATGTCGTACTTGATGTTCAGTCCCTCCACAAAGCCTGTGCCTCGTGTGGTGGGCAGCAGGCCTGCACATGCATTCCATGCACAAGCCAGGATAGAAGGGTTAACTCACCTTAGTTGCGATGAGCAACGAATACAGTGTGGACAACAACACTGTTCACACCATGTGGCATGCAGGATGGTTGGTGGATTGTGGGGCTGGTCGCTGATGAATGCTTGAGGACCAGCACGAAGGCTCAGAGCAATTACCATCGCAGAGGCAGCAGTACTAGAGCAACAGTACACATGGCGCCCAGCCGTACCTGTGAGCATGTTGATGGCTGTGGTCTTGCCAGCGCCATTGGGACCCAGCAGTCCAAAGCACTCGCCACGGTTCACAGCAATCGAAAGATCCTGCACCGCAACCTGCAAACGCGCCGCAAGCCACCCCGATAAATGCAAGCACGGAAACATATCATATGCAAATTACAGTGCGTATAAACACAGGCTGTGGGGATTCTGCGCTACCCTGGCAGTGCAACCCCGCCACATCCGCAACAGGTGCCAGCCGGTGACTACTGAACGCGTAAAAAGGGTCCTCAAGGCTTTGGTCTGCGGCTGTTTCGCACTACAACACCGTGCCACCAACACTCTGGCCCACCAGCAGCACCATAGGCAGGCATGCTGTCGGACGCTGTCATGAGTCGCATATCGTCTAGTCAGGTCCCCGCCTCACAGCGTGGCATCCCACCCAAAATGTACACAAATTACCGCAAATTACGCATGTCCCCGAAACCCTGAGCGTACTCACCCGCGCCTCGCCGCCGGCGAATGGCTGGAACACGCGGCACAGGTGGTCAGCCACAATGGGCGTGTCCCGCAGATCCCCTAAAGCATCCACGCGCCTGCGCTCTGCCTGCAGCACAGCAGGGCGTTACAGCGATGCAACCAGGGACGGTTTTGATCACTTCTTGTAAAGCTGGTGGCACAAATGGCAGTGACACAGCAGCAGTGATCATGTGTTCATGTCCCTTCTTGGTGCGTTGATACTTCAGCCTTCATGGTCAGCGGTTGAGCAGCATAGGTACCACACAGTCACCCACGGAGCACCATGCAGGCAAGTCAGGTGGGAATCATCTGGCATGGCAGCAGGCATCAACACCCAATCTTGCTCAGATGCACTGCAGGAGGCATGCTGGGAACCAAGCGTACTGCTGTACCGCCATCAAACGTACCGCCACATCAGACTCCTCAGGGTCTGCCTCCTCATCCTTCTTCACACCTCCCTCATCCTTGCCACGCTCCATGTGGCCCAACTGGTAGTCACCACCCTGTGAGAGTTGCATGGGCCCACATGGTGAGGAAGGGAAACCAGCTGAGACGTGCAGCGCCAAGCCAGCCACTTGATGCGGCATGCATTGCGAGTGCCGGTTGCGTGCTGCTGCACTGTGTGTAAGATGCTGCGACTCATGGGCGTGCAGGGCTGCAGGCTGGGCCATTGTGCTGGATGGACAATCTGGGGGGGGCAGAGCTGTAGTGGGAGAACCAGCCAGTCTGTATCAGCATGCATGCGTGAGTGCAGCACTTTGTTCGTTGGTCATGCACACCTTGCGGCGCCAGAGCCACTGGATGAAGAAGAGTGGGTGGCGTGGTGCGCCGTTGCCTGTGTTGATCACCTGCTCCAGGTACCACGCCAGCACCATGAACATGCCCCATTCGGCTGCCAGAATGATCCACACCGTGATCTGCAGCGGCAGGTGGCGTGGGGATCGGGGGTGTCTGGGTGGAGCGTGGTGGCGCTGATGCAATCGACAACCACAAACACAATCACAACCACAACCACAACAGCCAATCCAAAAGACATAGTGGCCGGGGCAACTATCGAATGGCCACGGAGGGGCACCACGAGCTCGAGTACCAACAAAACAGCTGCGCAGCCCAGCTGCCACCTGCCATCGCTACGCATAATGCGTGCTCATTGGACACCAGGGCCACATGGGCAAAGCACCACAACAGCGCACCATGCCATTGTCATGGTCCTTGAGGTTCCCAAACATCATGCCGCGCTGGTTGCGGTATACTCCCAGGAACGAGTAAGCACCCAGCTCGTACAGCCCGCGGTACAGCGCGAACGCGGGAACCAGCTCCACCTGCCAGACATGGTGCAGCAGTGCAGATCTGGGGCAGGCAGCGCACAAGCCGTGTGCAGTATGCTCCCCACTTGAGCACGATGTATGTGGCACACAGCAGCAAGTGCTCAATGGCGCTTGTGTACGCCCGTGCCCTGCCCCACCCAGCCGCACCCTGCATTCACAACCTGCCGCACCCCAGCCCCCCTCCCTGCCCTGCCCCGCCTCCTGCCCCTGTACTCACGATCCATAGCCACCACTTGGATTCATCCATGAGGGGGTCCAGCAGCAGGTAGCCCAACAGGCCCGTGGCGAGCACATACAGATAGGCTACCACGATGCCAGTGCGCGAGGAAGAAAAGAAGGAGGATACAAAGAAGGTGAACGCGATCTGGGCATTACCAAACAGTGCGTACAGGATGATCTGGATGCCTGCATGAAGGGGTGTGGGCAGAGGCAGAGCGAAATGTGAGTTCAAGATGGGGCAGGCTTAGTTGTACTCATGGACTCAGATGAACTCATCACAGTGCAATTGTGTAGGGGTGAGCAAGGGATGGCGCATAAGGCAAGGCTTGCAACGAAGCATACTGAACACCCGCGGCGGTGCATGGCGTCCACTGGCAGCCCCTGCAGTATTCCCGAGATATATGTATGTATATATAAATATATATGATTCCCGATACAGATCCTGTACCTATGCTGTTGCGCCTGAAGTACTGCAGGCCCACACCAGCGCCAACGATGAGGAAGACTGTAATGTAGATGATGTACAAGCACCTGCAGGTGGCCATGGCAGTCCTTGCAACTGTCGCAACGCATCTGATGATAGGGAGGGTACGATAGGAACAACATGGGGTGTCAAAACCTGCTACATGCCACAGGGCGGCCACAAGCAGGCCAGGCGCCAACAGGATGATGTCAGCAGCAGCGGGTTCAGGGTTTTGACGAGCGCCAGGTACTGCCATGCCGATGGGTGGCAGCACCAGCCATGCTCGAGGCTCACACCCATGCTCACTGGCACGTGGCAACATGTCATGCGCCTTCCCCAGGCATGTCTAAACCAGCAGGCAGTCATGAGGACGGCCCCGACCAGCTCCAACCCTCTCCCCACATGGCACACTCACATGTACCACAGGTAGGTGACCATCCAATACGCGGCATCCCCGAGGCCGTGCATCTTCATCATCATGCGCAGCCGCTTCTCCTTCTCGTACACCAGCTGCTGCAGCATCGTGGGCAGCAGCAGCTGCACCACCCAGCAGTAGAACAGGGGGCCCAGCAGCGAGGAAAAGTCCAGCCTCAGGTGGTCCTCTGGCTTTGGAAATGACTGCAGCGCCAGCAACTCATTCCTCATTTGGTCTGACACGGCCCCCATCTGGGAAGCCCACCAGCCGCGTACCGCCGCATTCAGCAGGCCTGGCGTGCGGTACACCTGATCTGTGGGTGAACGGCTTGTAGGGAGGGACAAGTTGTACTCTACAACCACATCCAAGCCCCCAGGTCCTGTGGTGCTACCAAAGTCCCAGGTCGCCGTGTATGAGTTGAGGACGTTGGGGTTGCTGGTCGACTTGTTGCATTGGGCGGGCCCGTACGGGTAGCCCTGAGGTGCAGCGAGAGTGCGCAAGCAACAAGAGGAAAGGAGAATCAGCAACCTGTACCATTTTCAGGGGCACTCACGGTCTTGTAATGGACTACCAGCCAAGATGGCCAGCACTACCTCAGGCCACCCCATTCCATGCCAGTGGCAGGCTGTGCTGGGTTAAGGGTTTGCAAGCGCGGATGATGGCCCCACTCGAGCATCTGATCATGCCACGCACGTTCTTGAAGCCGCAGTACAGTGTGGCATCAATGGCTTCCTCATCAGGCAGCTCCCATTGCGGGACGTCCAGGCACGCCACCCGCACAGTCGATAGCAGCGGATTGTTCAGGGCCTGTGCACAGCATACCATGCTGTTTTGTCAGCCGTTTTACCTGATCTGTTGACAGCTGCTATCGCATGCAGGTGGCAGCGACAAGTGAGCAACCAAGCCCAAGATCACTTACTAAATGTGCAGGGACCGATTATGTTATATAAAGAATAACATCATATAACTTATATAACGTTAAATAATGTTATAGAGTCCCAAGGGCCATATAACCTCGTTGGTCACACTGTATTTGCAACCCTGGGATAACCAGCCAAACATCGCGCTTCAGCGCGGTCCAGGGGTGTTGGGCCGTAGGTGAGTCGACGGGGTGACTCGAGGAGGCGGCATTCGTTGGAAACTTGTAATCTAGCAATACCTATCGACGCCGGGCGGAGCTCGAGGTCGGGCAGGAACGCATACGAGCGGCTCTGAATTGGAGCCGGCTGTACCAGAACCTGCGCAACCAGCTGTCGCTGGAGCAGGCAGAGGCCTTGGTGTACATCAAGGCAAACCTGCCTACCGAGTCGTGGCTGTGCTTTGAAGGACCTAGGGATCAGCAACACAATTAGCAAGCCGTCTATAGGGATTGGGGGAGGGTTGGGATTCAAACAAGGCAGGGCGCTGGCCTTGGTGATGCGAGAGCAGCGGGCAAGTGACCAGTGTGACAAGGTCAAGGGCGCAGGTATACCCAATGACGTTTTTGAGAAAACTGAGGATGCCATGAGACTCAGAACCCTTC
>BDCZ01000091.1:0-23868 GCA_001662365.1 Chlamydomonas applanata
GGGGGGGGGGGCGTGGTACGGGGTGCTGCACTTCGTGTGCTGTGCATGCACGCTCCGTGATCTGCTCAGTGGTCTGGTCACGGCTCTGCTGCTTTGGGGATGCCCGTTGCACTTGCAGCGGTGCTACTGTGCAGTCTGAACCGGACTAGACCCAGCTGCGCAGCATTTAGCATTGACAGCACTACCAGAGTCATGTTGGCTGATGCCTTGCTGAGATCCGCTCCTTTGTTGACTCCCTTTGCCAGACCACGTGTACTGCCTATGACCCGAAGTACAATCACCTTGGCCTCGCAGCCCCTGTGCTGCCCCTGCACTGCCGTCAAGCTGCCTCTGGACTGCCTCTGAGCTGCAACTGTACTGCCCCTGTACTGCCCCACGTCCGCCCCTGTGCTGCTCCTGTACTGCCCCTGTACTGCCCAGGAGGCGGAGGATGCACTGGTGTACGGGGCCACGCAGGCGGAGCGTACCGCTGCGCTGTTTGTGGCCACAAACTTGAGGGAGGAGCTGGGGCGGCTGATGCGTGACAGCCGCCGGCTGGAGCGTGCGCTGCAGGTGAGAACTGGGAGAACCGTGAGAATTAGGAGAGCAGACTGGAAGAGTGCGCGTCCATCGTGGGATCTTAGATTCAAGTTTGTATCTACACTTCTACAGTATCTGCAGTGTACCTGTCGTTTGCGTGGCTATGGATCTGGCGCCCGTGCGTCTGGTTCCCCCGCTCGGCGTGTTGGTTTGAGGTGAGGGTGACAGGCAGCGTGCCAAGCGCTGCAATCATCGCACGTCGCTTGTCATGCAGTCCTGCTGCCTCCAGTGCCCCCGGTGCTGCTGAGAGGCTCATGGCATGCCCGGGTGCTGCACTCGGATGCTGATGCACCACCCTGCAGATGCGCAAGCACGCACTGCGCGCCAACCCACGGGACAGCCAGCCCGGCCGCGGCCTGAAGCATGTGCTCGGGCGGCACGTACCCCCAGAGACTGCACTGCCAGACCCCACACCAGGTGGCCGGCAGTCCTTGTTGGGGCATAGCCATCCTCGGCTAGGATCTGCGCGGCCCGATGCAGCTGCACCCACTGCTTGGCTTCAAGGGGAGCTGAGGCCACAGGTGCAGGGGGCTGGCACAGCTGTCAGCAGCATGGGGGCTGCAGCCACTGGCAGTGCTGGCCGCCGCGGCACAGGCCTGCCAGCTGCAGGTGCAGGTGCTTCTCATGAGCGCGTGCTGCCGTCAGGCACGTACCTGGTGACACTGCCACAGGCTGCGGCTGGCGCAGGGCCGTTACCTGCGCCTACCTCAGCTGCCGGGGCCCCTGCTCCCTTTGGTCCCTCTGGTCAGTCACCCACCACAGCAAAAACGGCTGCTCCTGGTGCAGAGTTACCGCCCGGCTTGCAACAGCAGCCGCTCCATGTGCTGCCCAACGCACGTGACGGTGCACCCGACGGCCCTGTGCAGCGAAAGCTGCGTGCGGCCGCGGTCAACGCGTCGCTGGAGGTCCAGGACCGGGGCTTGGACGGCCTGGGCTGGGTGGGTGGCAGCGCGGGTGGGCGGGTAACTTACGGCCAGGACCCGGAGGAATACGGCCTGAACGTGAGAGTCACGGGTGAGGCGCCCATTGTATCTATGGCTGCTGGACGTAGAGGTGGGGGCAGCCTGCTGAAGCAGCTGGCGGCAGGCAGGCCGACGCACCATGACACGCCTGACCCAGACCTGGTGGTGGATCAGGTGCGTTGTGGCATGGCGGCTTGCGGCTTGGCTGGCAGGGCAGCAACAGATGACTGTGCAACGGATAGCTGTCAGGTTGGGACTGTGTCAAGGAGTGGTGTTCGCACAGGGAATGATGGTCCTGCCAGCCTTGGCTGTGCTGTCCCTGTGGCTGGGCACAGCCCCACCAACTTGCCTTTTGGGCCTGCACGCCAGCTCATGACGATCGTCGGCATGAACCCTCTATCGCCTCATGCAGCACCCTTGCACGAAGCACATGCACCTCGCTGTGACAGACGCGTGTTCCCTCATGCGCTGCACCGCGCTGTGACCACCTGGGCTTTACATGTGACCTGCTTGGGCCTTTCGTGTGACCGCCTGGGCCTGTTGTGTGACCGTGTGGGCCCTTTGTGTGACCACCCATAATGGGTCCGTCTCCTCTCACAGGTCACATGGCGCCCTGGCTCCATGTTCCCACCTGCACTGGACCACCCACCAGAGCTGTGCTCAGTTGGGGATTATGAGGAGCTGGACCCCCTGCGCGAGTTTTCCAAGCTGCGGGCGATGCCAGTGGACGACTTCAAAACCCAGCTGCGCAAGAAGAAGGAGTGGCAGCTGGCACTGCACCAGGCGCAGCAGGAGCTGGGGCTGAGGCAGCAGGCGGCGGCGGCAGCGGCGCAGGCCAGTGCAGCTGGCACCACTGGTGGAGGGAAGGTGGTGCCAGGAGCAGGGGCCGCAGCGGGGACGAGCGTAGGGGGTGCAACAATAAGCAGCAGGGTAGCTGCAGTGCATCGAGGTGGGGCGTGACAGCTCCAACACAGCCTCCTCACGCACATGTGAAACTACGCGCGGAGGGCGACCCGCCAAAGAAGAAGAAACGGTTCTGACAATGTTCTAAGCAAATGTATGGGCAGTTTACGGAGTTGATGGGCTGCAACAGCTCATTATGATACGTTACATTGACATGGTTGGGTGCGTCAACAAGCTCATAGGATTGCCATTCCACAGTGTATTTTCACCTCAGCACACTTGCAGCACTGTTGAATACCTGCCTCATCTTGACCCCAATCCCTGAAAGGCATGCAAAGAACTGCAGCTGGGCTACCCCTGGGCCAGCCTTGCCTGCACCCAGCCAGCACAACACCTTCCCTCTCCTCCAAAGCAACTGAGACTTGTCAGCCCAGCCAAAGTACACACATTCATGGCAGGTCCCCTTTAAAAAAGACCACAGTACCAAACCGACAAAAACTCTGTAAGAGCCACTGACGAGCTGCGTGACCAGCTGTGTGAAGCTCGGTTCTTGGTTTTGATGTGTTGGGGCCCAGCTATACAGCTCAACAAACAGGTCACTTTTGTTGCTGGCTTGATGTGCAGCCATCGCTGCCGCCAGCGAGCTGCACGTTCCACGCTAGATGGCCCTCGCAACTTGTGATGGCCTGCTCTCTTCTTTAAATGATGGAATCATTGAAATGAGGTGAGGCGGCTGCTCAGTGCGCGGTCAGCTCAGCGCCGCCGCTCGTAATGGAGCGGCGCAAGAAGCCACCAAGGCCACTGCGCACAGGCCCAGCCGCCACCGCAGCAGCAGCAGCCACAGTCTCCCCGTCACCAGGCCTCACACCAGCCACGCTCACACGCTGAGCTGCCGCCGGCGCTGTGACTGGGGCGGCGGCAGCGATGGCAGCTGCCATGGCGATGTGAGATGCGCTGCCAGGCAGCGCCAGGCCCACAGCAGCGGAGCCGCCTGGGCCGGCCAGTGCACCGCTGTCGGCACCGGTATCCTTGCCGCTCAAGGCGCGCAGGGCAGAGCGCAGGGCAACGCCAGAGCTGCGGCTGGGTGCAGCTGCCAGGTCTGACGCGTGGCGTGCAGACTCCACGCGGCGCATGCCGCCGCGGCCGCTGCGCGAGACGGTGGCAGGAGCAGAGGTGCGCACCGAGCTAGACGGGGCAAGCACGGGGGCAGGAGGGCCCATAGCTGCAGCCAGCACAGCGCTGATGCCTGTGCGCCCAGCAGAGGTCCCACCAGCGGTTGCATCAGTTGCGTTGTCGTCGCTGTTTACACCGGAGTCACGGCCGCCGGCCGCCATGTCAGTGCCACCCGCAGCAGCCCGCGCGTCCGTGGGACTCTTGCGCAGCACCACCTGTTGCTGCTGCTTCTGCGCTACAGGCGCGGTTGCGGGCTGCAGGCCGGTGGCGTCTGCTACTGCCCTGCGGCCGCCGCCGGGTGCATCTGGCGGCGACTGCGCGCGGCGTGCTGCAGAGACCGGGGGCAGCCCCGTGCGCAGGACCTCCTCACGGATAGCAGCCACTGTGGCGCCGGGCAGCGAGCCGATGCCCCTGAACGCAGCTGCCAGTAGCTGCTCTGTGCCCGTGGTGCGTGATGCCCGCAGCTCCAGCATCTTGCGCATGAAGTCTGGCATCGTGCACGCGGTGAGCGTGTGCTCGTAGACCTTAAGCAGCGCGAGGGCTACTCGCAGTACAACCTTGGGGCCCTCGCACAGTGCACAGTCCCACACACGGGCCAGGCCCTCGGGTGGCAGCACGCTCACAAACAGGGAGTGCAGCCAGGGCTGTGTAGAGGGTCCCAGCTCACAGCGCATGGATGCCAGGTGGGCAGCCAGGCGTGGCAGCTTGCGCGCAGCCAAGCGCTCCAGCACGGCCTGTTGCACACGTGCAGACACCGCCCACTCGCCTGCCAGCGGGCCCTGCCCTGCTGCCACGCCTGACGCCCCCGCACCCCCAGCTGCTGCTGTGCCAAGGGGCACTGCCAGCTTGCCTGTGAGGGCGGCAGCCAGGGTCCAGAAGACGGCCTCCTGATGTGCTGGGCCTCCATAGACAACGAGCACAAAGGCGGCCATGTGGCACAGGTGCCTGCTGTACCCCAGCTGTGGCGCATGCTGCATCAGCGCTGTCAGCACCCTGCACGCAACAGGGTGGGGGGGGAGCCAGCATGAGCGTGTGGAGAAGGGGAGTCGGGTGCGTGCAAGTGCGTGGGGTGTGCATGCCCATGCACATGTGAGAAGAAGGTGAATGGTACATGGCTGCTGCCAGCTGGCGCATGCATGGGAGCTACCAAGCATGCACCGGTGGTTCCATCCCCTCGATTGGGCCTCAGAAGCTGAGGCTGCAAGGGGGAGCAGGCTGGCAGGCTGATGTAGAGGGGGGCAGACCCGCAGCTATGTGTGTTGGCATCGCCTCGGCCTGCCAGCTGTCACCCCATGCAACTGTCATGGGTGCGTGCGAATGTGACTCAGCGAATGCACCATGCAGCGCCATCCAGCAGCCAGCACAGGTGCCCCACATGCTAGACAGCTCTGCAGGCACAAATCTGAGTGTGAGTGCATGCTGGCTGTGGCATCCCCATGCATGACAGGTGCAGCGGCTAGGACAGTGCTGAGCTCACTTGGTCAGTGCCTCCATTGTCTTAGCTAGTGTGAAGAGCTTATGTGGCCTCCAGTTGATGCCCACCATGCGGGTGTCTGCATCAATCGCGCTCAGGATTGCATCTGGCACTTCACTGCTGGACGAAGCCATGCGCTCGTAGTAGCCATCACCCAGCTGCGCCTTGAGCGCCGTGCCTCCGCTCATAGCAGACCATGCGGCTGGCCTCGCAATGTGCGGCACGCCCTTTGACCGCACCAAGTCTTTCAGGCTGGCTGGCTTGACTGCCAGCTTCTGAGCCATGGCCTGCGCCTGGGCGTCTGCTGCGCCAGCAGCCATGGGCACTGAAAGGGCTTTGGCCCATGCCTTGAGCACGTCCGCGTCCTCAGTCTGGCTCCTTCCCTGCTGCGCCTCCGAAGCCGTCCCTGAAGTCGCCCGGGCAGCGCGGTGCAGTCAGCAGGCCACCCGCATGCGGAAGGAAGTCAAGCATGGCAGGCACCACAAGAACCAACCAAGAAATCCCAACGTCTAATTGCATGGATAAAAGCACAGCCTGCAGGCCCCGGAACGTTGGATTGGCAATAGCACGTTTGAGCTCGTTGAGCAGACGCACCAGCAGAGGGGAACCCAAAGAGATCCAGAGAAGTCGCCATAGTAGCTTGCAGGCAAGTCCTTCAGCATACGGGAACTAGAGGGAGGTATGTCCATAGGGCGATGCACTGTTGATGAAAAGCTTTGAAGCACCCAAAGGGTGGAGCGTCTGTGTGCAGGAGCGCACGTAGCACGGAACAAAAGGCGGACAAGATTTTCTGTCATAGTGCTGTGAGAGAACCCCTTTTGGCTCATTCGTCTCCCTTTAGCATGGGGGGATGGCTCAGGCAGCTGGATGATATGGGCTGTCTCTAGTTACAGAAGTAAGCAAATGAATGTACGTGAAAAGCAGACAGAGCACCATTCAGTGCAGAAGGGTGTGTGCAACTGTGCAACCTGTAAAAACGCAGAGTCTGTGCCTGCCCACCCCATCTGGAGCAGCCTGCAAGTGTGCAAGCTCGGGCGAAGCAGAGCAGAATCCAGTCAAACACAATCGTCCCGTAGTATCCGACATGACGCTCACCCCTAGCCATCAGGTACTGGCAAACAGTTGCCAGCTGGCGAATCCCAGACACAGACCTGCCGTGGCGGTTGCACACAAGGAGCACACACAAGCAAATCAAGTGCGTGGAAGAAAGCTGCGGCCCGTGGCAAAGCCACTGTGTCAACTCAGGCACATGCAGCTGTGCCCGTTGAAAGATGGATTGATGCAAAGATAGGAACTGATGGTGGGGTGGGGCGTGCAACCAGCACCCCCACCCCCCACGATCACCCCTGTCGTCATTATGCATGGACCAGCAGCAGCCCAAAGCAAAACGGGTGGCCTGCTCCCATTTCTGGGTCCCCAGAAACCTCTCGTCTGTTCCCGCACGGCCCCTGCTCTCGCTGCCGCTCGACACCTGCTCTCTCTGCACTGCACTCACTTCCACTGCGCTGGGCTTCAACGCCCTGCTATAGTCAAAGAGGCATGCACTGATCAACAGGCTTTGTGGAGGAGCCAATAGTTTGACGGCAGCCAGAAATCACAGACAAAGCAAGAGCACGCCCTAACTACACCCCTGAGCCGCATGCAGCCCAACCCAAGCACACCGTCAGTGTAAGGCGTCTGGTGGCATATGGACCTGCCACTAAGCAATGTTTGCTCGCAAAGCTGTGTCATCCTGCTGTCTACGATCTCCTGCTTCAGTTGCATGGGCGACTGAGCATCATCGCACGCACCACGCTTCATAGGGCACTGCTAGCAGTGCATCTGTTCTTGCTTCAGAGACCATCACCCATTGTCTGCACATCACTAAGCCCTTTTTACCCACCCGCACACATACAAACACGCTGATGGTCATATACACGGAGCGGCAATAAATACCCGTGAGTCTTTCGTCACGGACGGAAAATGGGGGGTAGGGAAGACCACCAGTCACAAAAGCGTACGAGGCCCTTCACATTCCGGCTGGGCCACTCGCATGCTGCATATCAGAGGCGGCATGCACGCCCCCTGTGTTTGCCAACACCCTGCCCGCCCCATAGTGTTGCTGCATGCAGCCTGGGTTGCGTGGGTTGCAGCTTCTGCCCAGCTGCAGGTGCATTGAATGACTCCCGCCTGATCCAGACGCATCAGTAAAACATCACCAAACGAGCTGCTGTGACGACCATGGTAGCAGCTGCTAGGGGCTCGATAAGGGGGGCTACCCTCCATTCAAGTGCATTGAATCAGCCAGGGCCAGATCAAAACATGCGGTGCTGCCCCTGCTCGCCCCCTCCTTCAAAGTCCTGCGCCTCGCAGCCAGCAGCTTGGCTGCCTGACATGGCCGCGGCGGCTGCAGCCGCAGCCTGTTGCCAGTTCAGGCTGTTGTTCCAGCCAGGCAGTAGCCAGCTGGGCATGCCTTGGGTGCTGCCAGGCTGCGGTGCGTCACTGCCATTGGAAGGCAGCTGGTGGGTTGGGAACGTGTACTGTGGCGCAGAGCGGTGCAGGCCCCCCTGCTGTAGTTGCATCTGCATCGGGGCAGCATCGGGAGCAGGCACTGGCACCGTTGGCAGCCCTAGGGCCGCGCCTGCTGACATGACACCTGCAGACGTCCCAAACACACCCAGGCCAGATTCCATAGGTGAGGGGGGCCTGGGGCTGGGGCTCGTGCCAGGAGATGGCTGCCTGTACATGCCATGCCCACCGTGTATGTTCGGCGGGGGCACGGGCACGGGCTGTGGCACCGGGCTGCGGCGGGGGAGGGATCCAGCATTGCCCGCACGGCCCGGCAACGCATGCGTGCCGTGCGCGCCATGCGGCGCCATGTGATGTGCCCATGGCTGTTGCTGCTGCTGCTGCTGCGCCCCGCCGTAGTAGGCTGGGGCATGCTGCCCGGCGACCATGCTACTGCCAGAGCTAGCACCTGCACTGTGCCGTGGCTGTGGCGGGCCTGTGGGCATTGGGGCAGGGCTGGGGCTGGGCGTGGGTGTGTACTGCATGGGCTGGCCCAGAAGGCCAGATGAGGCTGCGAGCTCCTCCAGCACTTGAGACCCAAGCCGAGTGACATGATGGGGGGAGGGGGAGGGTGCATTGCCACCACCGCTGCCGGACCGGCCAGCTGCGAACAGGGGCGACTGCTGGTTGGTGAAGGAGGGGTGGGGTGTGGGAGGGCAGCTGTAGCCATACATGGGTGGTGGGCCGCCATATGGTGAAGCGCCTCCCCCACGCTGTCCTTGTGGCCCCCCACTGGGACTGAGTGCCAGGGTCATGTGGGGTGAGGACAGGGGAGAGCGAGGGGGCAGTGCCGACCCCTGCCGTGCCCGCTGCTGCTGCAGGCTGGGCGGCGGGGGGTGCAGGTATGTCAACGGCTCAGGCCTGGGATGGTTCCGGAGGCGCTCCGAGAGATGGCTCTCACTTGGGAAGCCACCTCCTGGGTGATAGTACTGTGTCCTGGGCACTGGCGTGCCTGTGGGGGCACCGCCGCCACTGCCACCCCCACTCAAGCGCCTGCTGCCGCTGGGCCCCGCTGAAAAGATGCCCCCGCCGCTGCCGCTGCCGGGCAAGCCGCCAGGCCGCACGGCCACATCACTCCATGCATGCAGCCCAGCAGGTCCGGCCATGGGGCCCAAATCATCCTCCCCCGCCTCCTGCACCATGCCACACTGCAGCATAGGCCGGCTGGAGGGGCCGGCTGCGTCCACCTCATCAACGCCTCGTTCTTTTGGGTTGCGCAGCCGAAAGTCAGGGTACGGGGCAAGGCCTGGGGCGTTGCCACCACCGCTGCTGTGCTCCACCTTGAGCACCTGTGGGCCCTGGGGCGCTGAACCGCTGGGAGCACCAGCTGAGCCCCGTATGTGACCCTCACTCGCCACATCCTCCAGCCCTAGAGATTTGAGAGGAGCTCGGGGGCCATGGATGAGCTCAATGCTGCCACTGCCCCGTGAACCAGCCTGCATGCTGGGCGCCGGCGTGACAACAGCTGCCGAATGCGCATGCTCCTGGTCGGCTCCCTCTTCCTTTCTTGCTGGGCTGGCCCCTTCATCTCCCTCCATCTCCACGCACCGTTCGTGGCAGTGCAGCAGCTCAGCGCCTGCATCCTCCTCGCCCTCCCGCGCTACCCCCTCGTCCTTGACTGGCGCTCCTGGGCGGTGGGCCTCACCGGAGTTGGTGCCCGAGTGCGTGCCCCCTGAGCCGCTCCTCGCAGCATACGCCGCGCTGGTAGGCACTGATATGGAGCTGAGCGGCGAAGAGCAATGGCCGGCTGTGGTGCCAATAGCCCCCCCTGTCAGCCCCACCACCGACACCAGCCCCCCACCTGCCCCACCGCCGCTGGCCAAGCTATGGGGTGCGCTGCCGCCGCTGCCTTGTGTGTTGGCCGTGTTGGGCCGAGACACAGCCATGGCTCCAGGCCCCTGCTCCCCCTCAGGTCCACCTCCCAGCAGGAGATCAAACATGAGACTGTCCCCTCCAATCTGGAGACCCAGGGACGTGTCCAGCGGCACGGAAAGGGAGCGGCCAGGCGGCGCGCAGCGCGGCCCAGACATATCTTTGTCCGCACCGTCACCACCAGCCGCATCCCCTTCCTCCTCTTCAGCTTCGTCGCCCGCTTCATTGCCGCTGCTGCTGCTGTTACTGCCCTCCTGGCCCTGGCCCTGGCCATGTCTGTGACCCTGGCCCGGGCCCTGCTCCTGGCCCTGCTCCCCCTCCTCCATATCGTCAAACTTGGCAACCTGGCCGCTCAGGCCGCCAAGCATCATGCGGTCGGATCCGAACGGCCCGCCACTCAGCCGCGGGCCGCTCAGCCGCGGGCCGCTCAGCCGTGGGCCGCTCAGTCGGGGCCCGCCACTCAGCCTCATCCCTCCGCTCATGGTACCCAGGAGCATGGAGGACGCACCCCCAGCCTCAGCTGCTGCAGCTGCAGCCGCAGCGGCTGCCTGGCTGCCAAACGGCGTGCCGTGCACACCAGCCTCCGGGTTGAATCCATCCAGCTGCATCTGCCGCAGAGAGCGCTGCCGCTGGGCATAACCACCAGCAGGCTGATGGGGGGTGCTGGCGGCCTGGGGGCCGCCGTCTTGCAAGTGGTGCTGCGGCTGGGATGGCTCAATGAGGGCTTGGCGCGGATGGGGTGTGTTGCCAAGAGCACCAGACCCCAGCCGGCTCAAGCGGCGCTGCTGCTGCGGGTGCTGCTGTGGGTGCTGCTGCTGCTGCGACGCCTGGTGCTGGTGCAGCACCTGCGTCGACATGGGCTCTGCATGGCGGGGGCTGTTGTGGCCGCTGCGCACCTGCTGCTGCTGTTGGTGGGAGGGGGGCGGGCCCATGAGCCCGGCCTGCTGGGGCGTGCTGGGGCTCTGGTGGCGGTGCATGGGGGAGCCCGTGCGGGGGGCAGGGAGGGTGGTGGCGGAGGTCGGCCACCTTGGCGCGGGTAGTGCGGCGGTCAGTGAAGGCAGGGGTGACGTCAGCGCATGCTGCGGCGGCTGGTGGTGCTGTTGCTGCATGGAGGCGGCTGCCATGGACACGTCCATGTCTTCTCCTCCATGTTGGCCGCCGTCCATGAGGCGGGGCCGGGGCAGGTACGTTGTGGGTACCCCATGGCTCAGCCCTCTGCTCAGCTGCATGGGCTGTGGGTGCTGGTTGCTGGTGTGCAGCGTGCGCCCAAGGTGAGACATGTGAGCGTCTCCCGAGGCGCTGCTGCTGCTGCCACCGCGGCCCGCAGCTGATACACCGCCGTGGTCACCTGCACTGGCGCTGCGTGCGCGGCCGAGGGGCCCCAGCACGGCTGCGTCACAGTCCATGGCTGTCACGGCTGCGCCACCTGCCGCACAGCTCCACTCCCCACCCATCATCATGTCCAGATCAAAGACACTGGCTAGGACGAGGGAGGGGGCATCACGGGGTCCCTCAGGCATTGCACCGCCACCGCTGCTGCCACCCATCAGCCCTGCAGGTGGCCCCTGCACATGGCCCCCGAACAGCTGCACACTGCCACCACCACCAGGCCCCGCACGCCAGTGCGAGCTGGGCAGCAGTGCGGCGAGGTCAGGGCCAGGATCTGACGACCGCCTCGTCAGCAGCATCATGGAAGGATTGATTGAGAGGGAGGCTGGGGGGCTGATTAGGCCGTGCGGCTGGACGCCAGATAGCTCTACTGACAGACCCTCCAGGTGTCTGTGCTGTTGCTGCTCAAAGGGAGAGGCCTCAGGAGCTGGAGGCAGGTCCTGATGGTGCGGCCACAAAGGCACAAGCGGCAGCGGCGCGCCGAGCGGGCTGCCGCGGCCGCCGTGCAGAGGCGCCAGGGGCGTGTAGGCCAGCGTGTAGTGGTCGCTGCTGTGGGAGCGTGCAGTGGCGGCTGTGTGCTGATGCAGACCGCGGCTTGTAGGAGGGCCACGCACGACAGCCTGGGCACCTGCATGTGAGTCACCCACAGCAGCCAAGTCTTGGCGTGTTCAATTGCAAGTGACCTCATGGTTGTGTCATGTCCATGGGACATGACAGAAAGCTGCCCTCATGAGAGGCTGCACCTTTTGTACACTCAGGCATCAAGGGCAGTTCTCAGACGTCAGGGCAGTTCTGAAACCTAAAGTCAAAAAGTGGCAACAGCCCCCACCCAGCCATGCCCACCCCATGGCCTCCTCTTTCCAGCAGCCACCCGCCAGCAACCCCAGTACCGGGCACTTGGGACTCACCGCTGAATGCAGGCAGGCCCAGCGGGCCCCCGCGCTTGCGCGTACCCGAGCTGCCCTCCGGTTGTCCCAGGCCACCCTCCTGCTGCTCCCCCTCCTCCTTGATGCCCCTCTCCATCACGTCCATCACACTGACCGGCCCCGGCCCCTCCACCCTGCCACTCCCGTGGCCACTACCACTGCCGCCCAGTGGGGACCGTGGTGGGCCGCTGCTAGCACGGGCTGTGGGGCTGTGGATCGGGGCGCCTGCACTGCCCGGCCAGAACGCGGGGACAGGCGCAGGCGGCGCTGCGCCTGTTGTGGAGTGGTGCAGGTTGCTGAGCAGGCCGGGTACACTGGCTGCTACGTCATCTTTGACCACACCTGACAGGCCGGCTAAGGCAACGGCTGGACTGCTGGCTGCGGCTGGTCGTGGCCCTTGCATGCCAGCGGCAGAGGCAGGCCCCAAGCCGAACCCAAGAGTGAAGGAGCGTCCAGAGGTGGTGGGGGGACCAGGGGAGAAGGGGGAGGCGTGTGAGGCGGCTGAGCCAGTGACTGTGGGGCCCATGCTGCTGCGCCGCGCGCGGTGCGTGGGCGTGTGTGGCTGGAGGCCCCCATGCAGGTGGTGTGTGGTGTGTGACTGAGGCGTGCCCGACTGGGTCACCCCGGAGAGCAAGGGGGAGAGGGCCGAGGGGTGCGTACGGGGCGTGGAGGTGCTGTGTGGGGAGTGGGGCAGAGCCGGGGGCTGGCCACCCCCGGAGGAGGCGCCCTCTGTGGCATCTACCCTTGCGTTGTGCATCAGGATGCCGCTGAGCACACCAGCATGAGGACCCGCGCCATGCAGCACGTTTTCATCAAAGGCTGCTGCTGTGCCGTCGGTCTGCACAGAGCACGCAGAGCACGCGCCCAGCAGTGTCAGGTATGTGCAAGCCGAAGGCCATGCGTGTCCCCGTGCACTCTGGTTGTGCTTGTGTTTGTGGGGTGGGGTGGGTGTGGGTGTGGGTGTGGGTGTGGGGTGCGGGGTGCGGTGGTGGGAGACCAGGTATGAACCTCACGATGTGAAGTGAAGGCAGAGCAGCAGAAAACAGAACCTGGCCTGAAGCCGGTACAGGCTGGACAGGCAGCACCCAAGAGTGTGGGTCCGGCAGGTGAGCCAATCGTGGTGTGTGCGGCCCAATCAAGCCTTTCCTTCTGAATCCCACCGCTGCTCTGCACCCCTGCCTGCCTTTTCTACCACTGCAGTATTGAGCGCACCTGTTCGTCATCGTCATCGTCATCTTCCCCACCACTCATGCGCCGCTTGTGCGCTGCCGAAGGGCCGCCCTCCTACACGCGTGTGCACAGCAATGCGTGAGATGGCTGCACTGGGACTGAACCGGTGAGTGCTGGTGCAGCCCCAACGGAGTGTTGCACAGGCCCGCCCATGTGGCGCGCGCTGCGTGCTTGTGGATGCATGGGGAAGCCGATGCGGGTCGGATCCAGATTTCGTGGATTCAAGCGGCGTCCACCGCTGGCACCGGTCTGGGCACTCAGACGTTCACGCTCGCAGCATCGGAGCCCTGCTGAGCCCTGTGTCCCCGTGCCGTTTTTGTTTTTGCAGCCATCTGTCGACCCCAAAGCTCACATTGCGCTTCCGGTCCCGGTAGCTCTTGAAGTATAGGCGGACCTCTTCCGTGGAACGCAGGCACTTTGCGTGAATCCTGCGAAAGGTTTGCAGCACACCAGCATACATAAAGCCCCTGGATCCATGCCAACAGCCAGTAGGAAAGCGAGAGCATCTGCGCGTACAGCAGAGCTCGGGGTCCAGTCGCACCTGGTGTCACGCCAGCAGGGCCTTTGATTGGCGTTTGGCCACACGCTGGCTGCATTTTCATCAAACCACCTGCGTGCCAGGGCGATGGCAATCCATTAATGAAGCACCCGATACGATCTCACGCGTTGCGTGCCTGTTTCGCCTCGAGCCTCACCTGCGGACTTGCTGTGTAGTCGGCCTCTTGCCCGTCTCGTTTTGGATGCCCCTCCACCAGTCGTTGAAGATCTGCCAGAACCTGCGGCAAGACCGCAGCGCCAGGATGTTGGCTCGTAGTCGCAGGGAGGGGGAGGAGAGGGAGACCAAGGTTCCAAAAACACACCCTGCGGGCCTCCTTGGCGCACGGGCCTTTTGAACCTTCATCCTGCTGCAGGTCCCTGGCTGTCTCCCACTACCAATTTGCAGCCCTTGCTTCACTGCAACCCAAACACTGCAACCTGAGCGCCATTGCTCCTTTCACGGAGTCAAATACATTAGGGAACGCATATACAGCATCATGCTGGCTCTTCCGCTCGGTGTTTGGTGGGTTGCAGCTATAACACTTGCAAACGTATACGCAACACGCTCGTCACTGTCAGCGGGCACGGTTTCACAGCTTTTGATGTAGTAACATCAGGTGGAGGGCGCGAGGGCTGCCTCAGATCACACTTATTGCTGCAGTTGCCGGGCAGGTGGTGTTGGGGATGGAAATGAGGGCAAGCACCTGCGCCGGAATGCTTTGGAACCTAAGACTAGATCCTGCCCAACTCCGCAGCCAACTGCTTGCATACATGTGTGTCTCACATTTTTTTCAAGACAGACCCCCTGCGAAGTTGGGCGGGCCGCGGGGGCAAGGAGGCACGCAGTATGCAGCAGCTGCCGATCATGTCGGGCGCGCTGGGGGAGCAGGCTCCATGCTTGCATGCAGCCAGGGCTTGCAGGATGCCTGACTGCAGAGCCTGGAGCTCCAATGCACCCAATGACAGTGCAAAACCCATCATTGGGATTTGTGGGCTAACTTGAAGCCAAGCACGGTGTAGCTGTCCTGTGCCAGGACCAGGCGTCACAGCTGCATGCTGTCACAGCTGAAGCTTGGCCAGGGTGCGAACCGCCGGCACATGACCAATTGACCATGACGATTTGGCACAAGCCTGCCGCCACCACCGACGGAACACTATTGCTTGTATGAGAAGCTTGCAGCAGTCGACACTGCGTGCCTGCTGCAACAATGAAACTGGTTGTCGCTCAGATGATCGGTGTTTTGAGCTTATACGTGGGCAAGCTGCAACCAGTCCACACCCCACGATCTCGGTGTCTGCCACGCGTGCTCACACCACCCCAATCATGAAATGCCAGCACGCAAACAGATGATGATGTACAATAAGATCCATGCCACGTCGCCATGGCCCCTGCAATCACTCAAACACAGCACCGGCTGTTACCTGCCGGGCGCCTGCCCATGATGAATGGCACGTGCAAGACTGCAACCACAAATCCCAGCTGCAAAACCAACCACCCAACATATGATGCCACCCACATGCCCTACAGGCCCTTGCCACTCGCCCCCTCCATGTCCAACAGTGCCAAACCAAACGAGAACAAGCACCATCTTGATGTTGCCGAGCCCATCACCATTGTTCAGACCATTGTTCCAACGACCATTGATTGTGTAGCCAAGAGAAGTCGCCTGGCAAGCTCGCTGCTCGTTACTTCACTCCGCGCGCTTCTTCTCGCGCCGCTTGCGCTCCTCCTCCTCACGCTTTGCCTGCATGCAAGGGTGGTTAGCAGAAGCAGTGAGCGTCTTACTTGAGACAGACAGGCCATTTCTGGACAGCCATAATCAGCATACATGGCTGGTTGGCACGGGGGTACGGGGCTGGGCTGGGGTGCCTTGCCAATGGCTGTGCAGGTACGTAGACGCACTCAACCAACCACCCGTCACCACCTCAAGTGAATGCACCCTCCCACGCCCGCATGCACACAGGCTGCAGCTTGCGCAATACCCCGAAGCTGCAACTGCCACAGTACCTACTACAACTTGAACAACTCACAGTTCCCAAGCTGCCTAGCTCGCATGGACGATGGACCTGATGTAATCGCTTTATTCCAAGCATTAACGGCCAGATCAAGGGCTCAGCCTTTTGTTCCTGGTCGGTCATGCCCCTCACCTGGTTCTTCATGAGGATGATGACGATGCGCACAAAGATGTGGATCGAGTCCATCAGCAGCTGCAGCGCATGCGACACATGGTCGGTGCTGCCTGCATACGCCTGCTCCACAATCAGCTGCGCCATGCATACAGAGATTATAACCGTGAGAAAGTAAGCGGGTGAGAGCATACATATGGTGGAGAGCAAGAGTGAGAGGTTAATGAGACACAGACAGAGAAGACGGTTGAGAGAATGGTGTTGCAGCTTGTAGAGCAGCCATATGCATGCACCAGAGGCAGTGCAGCCTCTGGCACCAGGAGTGGCCAGCTACCTGCCACGATTGGCACGTGCCATCTCACCAGTTGTGGGGGACAACAAGCAGCGTTAGCAGCCATTGTTTTGAGCAGGAGCAGAGGTGGGCAGGAACCCGGCACGCGCACACACCTGGGTATCAAACAGCACATACGCCGCGAAGACAAGCAGCCCGCCGTACAGTTCCAGGCCAAATGCAAACTTGGAGATGCTGGGGCTGAAGAGTGCCATGAAACGCATCACCATGAACACAGTGATGGCGGACGCAAGGTAGCCACCTGCAAGGGCAGGGCCAGGGCGTGTGATGATCTGACAACAGCATGGTGTTTGAGGAGCCAGGCTTGGGTGTCCAGGGGCAGGAAAGGTTCACGAGGGATGCAGCAACAGAAAGCACCACAGTCTGCCTACCAAGGAAGAGGTAGGAGCGACGAGGTGTCATCAGCGACGCGATCGAAAAGCACCCAAACACCGCGGTGGTGGCGAGGATGCCGGTCAAAATGATGCTGCGTTGCAAAAAGCAGATTCAAAGTGTGCAAGCGTCAAGGCCGGTGCATGGCCAGGCTAACAGGGACGGCAGCCTACTGCTGCAAGTGGGTGAAAGAGTTGGGTTTTAATTGTGTGGCAGAGAGGTGGATTCGCCAGCGTGTACCTCAGTCGGACAATCCCAGACAAGTCCAATACCTGCTTGCACCCATGCACCGATGTGATGGCCCTCGTGCCCCAGGGTGGGATGCAGCACAACTATGCGGGCACATGCGCATGGCACGTTGCCCCGCACCTGGGGTTAAACGCCAGAGCCATAGCAACAAGTGGCGAGATGGCGAGCCCCTCAGCAAAAGCGAAACCCGCCAAGAACGCATAACGCTTGTTCTGCGAATGTCGTGATGGACAGCATGCTGGGCATGTGCAACTAGGCAGCAACAACCCCGTCCCGCAGAAAACGATGCGGTGGGTACGGCACAGCATGTGGGACGCGCCATGCGGCCATACATGGCTGCAAAAATGCACATAGCCTCCCACCCAGCTGCTATGGCGCTGGGACGCAAACTTGCAACAGCAAGCCTTTGCCCAGCCCACCAAGACTTATGTTCTAGAAACCCTTGCGGCATGGAGCTGCATGGAAGGTGCTGATATAATTCAGCGCACCAAGTTCTGGGGCGTAGCTGCCGTCCACGTGATTCCAAACAAGCATCCCAGAGCACCAAGCTGCCCCACCCAGGGGCTTGTCAGCCCCATGGCCAGAGATGTATACACGCCCAGCGCGCAGAAAAGCAGGGTTGCACATAGTGTCGTGTACACCTTCTGGAGATGTTTTTGTACACGCGGGTCCCTGCAAGCGCCAGGTGGTGCTTCAAGGGTAAACCGCCAGATCACATCATGGCAGGGACGCAATCTATAGCGGGGGGCGCTTACAGAGTGCTGAAGTTGAGCAGCTTGCTGGGGCTCACCCCGGCAAGGGGGTTGCGATTAAAAAGGCTGTCAAGTGTCGCGCCCAGCCCGGATGTTGTCGTCATTGTGTCCTGGTGCGCAAACGGTACAGCTGCTGTGTGTGGTGGTGTAAAGGTTCTGCGGTGCGCGCCTTCAGCACCTTTTTGCCTCACACTCACTCATCCCTCAAGTAATGTGGCTTGAGCGCGCACACGGAGTGACCCTCCATAAGCAGGGGCGCGTGGGGGGATGATTGCGGCTGCAGTGGCCAGTTGACAGCATGAAGTGAGCTAAGAAGCCAGCGGTGGTACCCGGACCACATGCAAGCCTCCACGCGTTGCACGCAAGCTACGCCTCCGCTGTCAGATGCAGCACTGCAGCTCTGCAAGTATGCAAAGAGCTCCTAGTGTACGTGGGGGGATCAGGCATGCTTGTATAGGTGTGCGTGGGCACTTGGGTGGGGCAAGTTGGGCCCTCAGCTTAGTGGCGATGAACGGTTGTCCTACGATCGGAATACTGGCAGCTGTGATCGCCAGAAGCCTCTGACCCGACTGACTGATCAGGGCTCTTTGTTGCGGGGGGGTTAAGGTTAAGGTTACACAGGGAAGAGCACGACGCACACTGAAAAAACAGCGCACGGGGGCGAGGCCGACAGGGGGGTGCGAATCTCGATTGCCATTGCGCGCGCCGCGCGGCTGTGTCTACAGACCGTCAGCAGGCGCCAGTGCTGGCAACGAAGCACGCGCCGGTTGGGAGCGCCCTTAAGTGTGGATTACACCCTCGCTGCATTTGGAACCGTCCCACTGTCGCGCCTTTTCAGTGCTCCGCACTCGGTATGGGCTTCTGCAACCATGCAGCTGCAAGAGCGGCCGCGGCAGCCCTGCCAGCTATGTTCGTGTTGCATGCACCATTGACAAACTGACACATGTCGCATTGTACCAACTATGTAGCTCAGCAGTACCTGCAGGGTACAAGGCAGGCCCACCTATACACGCTTACATAGATCCTGGGCAAGATCGTGGGCCCACTGGTCATCAGTTGGCTCCCTCCATTCCCGCTGCGGTGTGGATCTAAACGACGCGTCAGCAGGCCAGGTAGGGATAACCCTCCCCAGGCAGCTACAAACGTCGCTTTCCAGCTGAACTTGAAGACAACGTCCACTCTTGCGTCGATTTCTGTTTGGAAATTCACGGGAGTGAGATGGGTTTGTTTGGTCGTGTTCGGTTTTGGGCAATCACAGGTTGCAAAGGGTTGGAAGGAGTGCTGCTTAGGAGCGGCGTTGGTTGTTTCAAGTCCGTGAAGCGGGGTCGGTGCAAAAATGGAGGGTGCAGGTGCTGAGGGCTCGGTTCGTATCGGCAAGCGCTGCTTTGTCGGCAACCTGGCATGGCGCACCTCCTGGCAGGACCTCAAGGTGCGCAGGGAAAGCTGACAGGGCACCATGACGGCTGCATCAGTCTGGACTTTGGGCTTACCCCGCGGGAACCGGCCCTGGCGCTCGCAGGATAAGTTCCGCGAGTGCGGCAGCGTCGTCTACGCCAATGTCATGCGGGATGATGATGGTGCGGGGGGGTGCATTTGGGATAAGGGGGAGGTTTCTTAGGCTTGGCGCACGTCGAATGGGAGGCAGCATAGTCCCAAGTGTGCATCCGGGCCATACCAGTAGCGGGGCCATCGGGTTGGGAGAGGCCTTCCACCTGGGCTGCAGGTACAATCTTTATGAGCAGGGGAGCCGTCATGGATATCGCGAAGGCAGGCTGCCAGAACGTGTGTACCTATATCTGCCTACATCGCAGGCCGCTCCAAGGGCTGGGGCATCGTGGAATACGAGACCCCCGATGAGGTGCGCAGTGGGCTCTGCTTGCAGGCGCAGGCACGTAGCTCGTCTGCAACTGGGGCACAGCTGGCAGCAACTCATGCCCAGCCCCAGCCTGCAACAAGCTGCAGCAAATGGACCATGGACCTGCCTGCCGGCCCCGACAGCTTGGGTCCAGCGTGCACGAACGGGCTACCAAGGAGCAACAGCATCAGATGCTAGAGCCTATATTCGTCAAACCTGGGCCCAGGATCCAGCCGTTCCAGCAGCACGATCTCCCGCAATCTTTGTTTCTTCAGTTAGATCCTTGATCGAGTTCATCGGCCAGCCCCTCAGGCGTTGCAGCAGTGGCGTGCTGGCGTGGAGCTTGGCGCAGTAGCCTGACATGATGGCTTGCAGCATGCTGAAAAAGGGGCATGACCGCATGGCATGCGCGCACCGGCATGCAACAGCCGGCTGCCTTACGTACAGCACGACAGCTAGGGCAGGCAGCTCACAGGTTGCAAGTGACAGACATGTCCTTAGGAGCTTGTCAGGCTATTTATTGCTGGCCTCGCAGCACACAGCGTCAGTTGAGCTGGTCAAACATGCGCCATGCAAGCACGGACAACCATGTGTGAGGCCCCGCTTGCGTGGGGTGCTGCATCTGCTTGCACGTGCACAGTTTTCCCTGGCACCACGCTGCCTCGACGGCCAACCCTTCGCGGTTTCTATAACAATTGCCCACCACGCACGCAGGCACTGGCGGCCATCAACTCGCTGAACGGCGCTGACCTGGGCGGCCGCCGCATCCTCGTTCGTGAGGACCGTGAGGACCGTGACGTGAAGCAGCAAGGCGGCGCAGCACCCGCCCCCGCTCCCGGCGCTGGCGCTAGCAGCCGGTCTGGCCGTGGCGGGCGTGGCGGCCGCGCCCCTAGCCGTGGCGCGCCCGCTGCCGGCGGCCGTGGTGGCCGTGGCGCGGGCCGTGGCCCCGCTGCTGAGCGCACTGGGGAGTCCAGCGGCCTGCAGGTGCGCGTGCAGCACAGCTACAGTTACAGGCTGGGCCACAGGGGCAGTGCAGGCTTATGCGCGCGGCATGGGCCGCACGTATGCTGTGCGCACAGGGTTTGCATGCACGGCGCTTACATGGTACATCCGCAGTGCACGGGGCTTGCCATGGCAAAGTGCGTGCAGCGCTTGCCGGGTGCACATCATGTAGCATGGGGCTGCTGCTCCGCCCTGCAAATGCGTGCTCAATCTGCACTCAGCGTTCCGTGCAACAGGGCTTTACTAGTTGCTGACGCGTCTTAAAACATCGTTCCCCCTCCGCAGGTCGTGGTCCGGGGCATTCCCTGGTCCTACACCTGGCGCGAGCTGAAGGACATGTTTGCGGACTTTGCCGATGCTCTGGAGCGCGCTGACGTCGTGTATGGCGATGACGGCCGCAGCCGGGTGCGTGCAGCTTCCTCCCAGCTGACCAGTGTGGTTGCAACGCATGCGTTTCACCTTGGGGTCGGGCGGGGCAGGGACTGGAACAGGCACGAATACAGCGCGGCAGTGGTGTGCAAGTGGCAGTGGCTGTGGGCGGGGCTGTGACTGCACGGCAGCTGCTGAGCTGTGCAGCCAGTGTGTTCAGAATGCATCCATTCAGCGATGCGCACGCAGGCGGCACTGGGTGCCACCGCATGGCGTGCAGCTGCAGCTAGCTTGCATGTGCCATGCACATGTGCCGCATGCACTGTTCCGCGCGCGCAACGAGCATGAACGCAACTCCTCATGCTGACGAGCATCGTGTGTGATGGCGGTTGCGCAGGGCTATGGCACCGTGCGTTTCACATCGACTGATGCGGCACAGCGCGCCATTGAGAAGTTCAACGAGGCCGAGTGGGAGGGCCGCACCCTGTCGGTCTTCATGGACAAGTTCGCGTAAGGCAGTACAGGGCATTACGGGGGTACCGCGCAGTACACTTTGGTACTGGAGGTGGCGGTACGGTCAGCGTCGGCGGCCATGCGAGGTGGTGCGCAGGCGAGCGGCTTGTTTGGGCCGGACAGCTGGATGGGATGCGGCCAGAGGCCCCCCTACTGTGTTTTGAGAATGGAGGAGGAGCAATGTGTGCAGCTCCTTGATGGTCACTGCTGGGGTGCCGCAAACTGGGCGGCCAGCTCCATGGTGCCTTGGGCCTGCAGGGCAGAGGCGTAGGGCGTGGTGGGGGAGATGAACGGGCCGGGGGTGTGCTTTTTTTGTTACGTATGAGCATGTGGCTCGCGTTGGGTTCGCCCGCTGCTCTGAGACAGAGAGCATGGCGAGGTGCGTGAGGCATGATCAGGGGGAGGGGGCGACTGCAGGCACGCCTATCCTTGCCACAGTGCTCCTTGGGACTGCTGACCTGCCCTTGTGCAGCTGGGGCATGGTGCAGGCCTGAGGGCCAGGGATGGCGGTTGCTGCATCGGGTGTTGTGTGTTGTGTGCGTCGCGTGTGTCGTGAATGGCGATTGTGATTGCAACTCAGCTGTGACATCACCAGCTTTTCACGTTGAGGCCAGCCCATGGCTGTATCACTGCAGCTCAGCGGACACAGGCCTACGTGTGGCAGCAGGGGGCAGGGGCTGCTTCGGGCATGCAAGCGGGTGCAAACTGAGGGCCTTGCATCTCCTTTGGGGGCCCGGTTCCGGGCTTAGCATGGCCAGTCCCTCCCTGCAAACGCCCACGTGCTCGAGGGCCGTTTTTGCGTGGTGGCTGCAGTGGTTGGTCGGCCGCAGTAGCCTCAGGTTGAAGGGACGAGCTCGCCCAGTCCGCACCCTCATGTTGTGTTTCTGATGTGAGCCCAGGCACGTGGCTGTGATTGGGCCGCACCCAAAGGATTGAAGCTGAACCCGCTTACCGCCTCCAGATATTTCCCAACATTTGGTGCTTTGCGTGCGGCGTGCGGCTGCGCACGGCCGCTGCGGGCACATGCCACGCGCCCCATGTGCATGGTGAGTGTCTTGTGTGCCTGGCTGGGCGGGCAAAAGTGACCTGGTCGTGCCTGCTGCCCCAAGGCCTTGAAAAGGAGGCCCAGACCTGTAAATCGGACCCTGCAACAAGATGGTTCAAAAGACGTCCAGCATGGCTCGGTGTTGTTGTTGCGCTCTCTCACGCGCCTGTGTTGGTCTGGTGCCACTGCATTATTTGAGCTCGACGAGCAGCAGCTTCTTGATACCCCCTGTGAAGTCTGAAAAATCATGTCTGACCTGCTTGTCCCTCCTGTACGCCTGTCCAGTACATCTTAAAGCAGTAGGTCAATGACAGGGTCAATCACCTGCATATCAGCTACAGTATCAAACTGATAAGAACAGATACTACACTTGATCTAGCCAAAAGGCCTAAAACGGTACATCATCAGTACCAGCATCAGCCTCGTCATTACCAGCTCCAGAGCCATGGATCCATCCATGGTTGCTGCCGGCCTGCCGCTATCCACTCTGGCAGGTTAGGTAGGTAGGTAAGTTACAGGTTGTATGCGGACGCGATGCCGCCTAACCGGCCTGGTGATTAACGTGGCTCAGGCTCCCACAGCACAGTCCTCCAGCATGGGGCAGAAGCATGTCCAGCAATGCCGGGGCCTGGCCCACGCAAGGGAAACTGGAAACCACAGACTCCTACCACCTACACAAGCAGTCAATGGGGCCCTGTACTAACCACCTATGCCAGTCCCCCCCAGCACCCCGGAGACCACTGTCGGTTCCATGCATCTTCCCCATTCTCCTCGGGTGGGCTAGAACCACCACTGCCTTCTCCCCAACCCAGCCAAAACACCCCAGGTGGCTAATGCCATCCAGGGGACGCCCTAGCAGCGCAAGACTAGGTGGGCCACCAGCTCATGGTACACTCTGGCAGGTTACATATCGAATGTCCACATCGTCTGCAGCGAGCTTGTCTGCGCTACCCACGTCCGCGTACAGCAGCTGTGTGGCGTGGTTGCTGTTGAGCTTGGCTTTTACTGCAAGCCGCACAACTGCATTGTGTCTTGCAGTTTGCACACATTCCATGCCCGTCCCTGCGCACCCCAGCAGTGTATGGCGGATGCCATCATTTTTCTGACACAGCGGGCACAGCGCTTGTGTGTGTAGTCCCTGCCTGTCCATTTGCAGGCATCCCTACTCGTTGCCAGGGTGCTTGTCCCGCATTGCAATACGACTCTGCGTTGTGCATGGGTGACGGAGCTGTCTGTAAGTAGGCGTTGCTGTGTTGGGGCCGGGCCTTGGAGCAGATCTGCTGGTATGCATTAATAACACGGCGTGTCACAGGTGTGCGTTGTAGATTTGTGATATACTACCAGTTGCAAACATTACCCGCACTCCACCTGGGTCACCTGAGCCAGGTGAGCTCCATGTGTCCTGCAAGTGAGCGTTCCTTCTCATAGTGTGGGCTGCTCCGAGCCTGTTTGAGCGTGGCCATTGATCGTGGCAAAATTACAGCGTACGCATTGTTAGGGAGCATTGCAAGATAGTATGTGGCTATGTGCTATGCCCCACTGCCTGGTCAGCGCTGTCCCACTGTACACACCCACGGTTCCCATACACATGCCAGTCCTCCCCTCTCCAGTCCCACCACCTCCAGCCCCCCCCCCCCCCC
>BDCZ01000091.1:24681-40203 GCA_001662365.1 Chlamydomonas applanata
CCCGAACGAGTTGCATAGGGCGGCCTTGGGTCCGGCGGGCAGCTGCGCCGCAGCAGGGCCCACGAGGCCTGGCAAGAGGTAGGGCGACGGCTGCTGCAAGTTTGCTGTGGGAGGTGCCAGGCTGTGGTGTAGGGCGAGGACTGTGAATATGGCTTCCACTGCGCCTGCTGCCCCCAGCAGGTGCCCAGTAGCTCCCTTTGTGGAAGACACGTAGGGCCAGGCAGCCAGGGTAGGGAGCGACGGCGCGGGGGTGGTGGGTGCTGGAGGGGAGATGCCAAAGACGGATGCCACTGCTGCTTGCTCCACTTCATCACCTGGGAGTGGTGGTGAGTGGTGGTGGCGGCGGTGGTGGTTATGGTTATGGTTACACAGGCTGAGGCGCAACGCACACTGGAACAGCGAACGCGGCTAAGGAAAACCGGCCTAGCCTGCAAAAAGGGGAAAGGAGACGCAGGAGGAACAGGGGCAGGAGAACAAGCAACAGAAGAAACAGAAAGAAATGCAAAGAGGGAAGCAAAAACGGCCGGCCGGTGGTGGTGGTGATGATGGTTGGGGTTGAGGGTTCGGGTGGGGGTTCGGGGTGGTGGCGTGGCGGTGATGATGTGGGTGGATGGATGCTTGCGAGTGGGGGGCAGTGACTCGAACACAGGATGTCTGAGCCTTTGCCTGCAGCCCCGACCGCAAGCCATGTTTGAGTGAAACCGTGCAAGTGGTGATGATGACAGACGGGAGCAGCTGAGTCCGCGTCAGCATGGGGCATGGCAGAGTAACAGCAAAGCGCACCCTGAGGAGTAGATGTGGCATGTGCGTTGATGTATACAATGCTGGACTTGGGGACGCCCGAGCCTGGGTGTGGTCACAAGCATAGAACTTGAGACATGGATTCATTGCAGCATTCAGTGGATCACTCCAACGTCCGTGTGTGCAGTAGTCTAGTGTGAACGATTTGCGTCCACGCGTTGACGAGTCCCGTGTTGTGAACCAGCTGGGCATGCACATGCAGCATGCATGTGCAACAGCTTGAGGGCCTACAGAAGCAATGAACGGGGACAATAATGGCGCACTGCAGCTGCGTGGAGTGTCTGTAGATACCGTGGCCCATTCTTTTCCGGCAGATGCATGCTGAGCTGACACACTGTGAACTTGTAGTGAACATCCTGGTGAACATCACTCTATAAACATGGGATGACAGCGGCATGCCTGGTGCAGTCCGACCCACCTGAGATGGCCCGTTCCATACACAGACGGCCACCCAGGCCCTCGGGGTGAGGCTGTGTGATGTGGTGCCCGTCCCCTGACAGCCCATATCCACGCACCTGCGTGCAGCACATGTAGGCGGTTATGAGGTGCCAAGGGTGCAGCCTTTGGGGTGCAGACCATCATGTTCCAACCGAAGAGCATGATGGGATCATTCCCAGCGCCAGTCAGCGCCCAAGCACAGCTGCAAACACAGCTGCAGTCTTCCATCGGCATGTTCCAACAAGGAATGCCGCCACCTCGGCATATGAGGTACTTAACGTCAGATTGTATGGAATTAGGCATATCTCCTCATACGCCCAACAACATTTACTGCCCTGACTCAGGCCTTGGCCCAGCGTCTGACCAGGCCTTCAAAGGAATTAAAAACGCTGCCGTTAGGATCAAAAACACCATCGCACCTCTGCATACACCCTCGCGCCACGGGCCAAGGCGTGCTCGGCTGACTCCATCACCACGCAGCCCGCCCCCTCCCCCATCACAAACCCGTCTCGTGCGGCGTCAAAGGGCCGGGATGCGGCAGCGGGGTTGGCTGCATAGCCAGTGGACAGCGCCTGAGGGGCAGGAGGGGTGGCCGTGAGGGATGGCTGTGAGGTGTTAAGAGGCAAGGGGGCAAGACATCGATGAGAGGGGTTTGAAGGTAGGATTGCCAAGGGTCAGGCAAGGAGGTTGGGTGGTCGGCAGCAGCCATAGATGACAAAGTCACGCTGGAAATGGGAAAGTGGGAGGCAGGCGTGTGAGTAGAAGCTGGGGCACCCACTAAGTCTCTGGGACTAAGTCTTCATCGGTATTGTAAATAAGCCTGCTCAGCACCATGATCTGACTACAGCAGTACAGCAGTACAGCAGTGCAGCAGTACAGCAGTACAGCAGTGCAGCAGTGCAGCAGTACAGCAGTACAGCAGTACAGCAGTGCGGCAAGGCCATCCAGACCCACACGGCCAAGGCCCCACTCACCCGCAGGCGTGAGAAGCCTGTGAGGGACAGCACATCCACGCATGCCTCTGACGCCCCAGCCACCTGGATGTTGTACGTGCAGCAGACTCTCACTGTCTCACATCACATCATCAACGCCGGCAATACATACGATAGTGTACCGGGCAATGCGCAACGTGTGTTTGTTCATGCCTGCACACCGCGGGACCATGTATGTTCCATGGCGCATAGTATTGATCCAGGTGGGATGGGCAGGCCAAGAGCCTGTGCTTCAAAGCACCGGCAGCAACTGAGCAGCAAGTCAGGCAGCCCACCCTCTGCCAGTCAGGCAGCGAGTCAGACTGGCACCCAGACAGACCCGCGCGCACCATGACATCCGCGTCGCCGCGTTGCACCATGCGGTACGCATCCCCCAGCGCATGCACGCCAGTCGCGCATGCGGTGGACGTCGCATGGTTGGGGCCCCGTAGGCCCATGCGGATGCCCACGGTACCTGCTGACATATTGGGCAGGATACGCGGCACGAAGAAAGGGGACACCTTGCGCCCTGCGCCACTCTCCTGCAGCAAGCACGTGTGGGCAGAAAAACCTTGCAATTGGCGCGGAGTTTTCAGCTCGTAGCACTCTGGTCTGAACCCTGCAAACCCTAATCCGAACCCTAACAGACCCAGTGGCCCACGCAGCTAGGCCAGGTGAGTTGTGAACAACAAGCAGCACCCGGCACAGCACGCCAACACAGCACCCCGCTGAGGGAGGGAGGGAACGTGCAACACCACAAACACAGTGTGCAGTATCACATCCTACATGCCTGAGTGTGCGCCACCAAAGGCCATGACAGGCCTGAATGTGTGCCTGAGTGTGTGACCACCCCAGCTAGCACCACCACAGAGGTCCCACCTCCCGTGAGTGGCGGTTCCCATGTAACTGCCCCTCTCTCTCACAGAGGTTCAAGCTGTAGGGACCCACCAGCAGGGTCCATGCATCTGCCACCTCTGCACATGAGCTCATGCCACTGCCAATCGCCACCCCTGTTGCACGCCTGTCTGTCTCATCCTCAGGCAACCACTGGGCGTCCCGCATGGCCTCTTGAGCTGCCAGCAAGGCGTACTGCACCACCTGGGCGGTACGGCGCCCGTCCTACATGACAGACATACGGCCGCCACATGGGGGGTGCTGTGTCGGAACAGGCTGCCGTGACATGGTGTGCTGGTGCTGTGGTAAGGCGTGCGTGACTGTACTGCAATCAGACCCGCCTAATAGCTCCAGCCCACAACAACACAAGGCATGGACACGCTGGGTGAGCATACAGGCATGGCATAGCATCCTGGTGCCGGACGCCAGACCTAGCACCCCCTTTCAGCGTCCGGGCACATGCGCACACCGTGCGTGCATGCCAGCTGACTAAAGGATGTCATCAACATATGCCAGCAGCGACTGTGAATGGCCAATGCACCGGCGCACCTCCCCTAGAGCAGCGATAGCCTCCCTGAGCTGATCCCTGGGCACCAGGGCTGCGACCTTGCACGCCAGCTGGGGCAGCAGCTTCCTGTGGGCTTCTGGCACGTCCTCAGCTGTCAGAGCTTTGACTCCAGTCAAACCTGACACCAGGGCCTGCCAGCTGCGCGTCACACCCACTCCCAGGGGTGTGACCAGCCCAAGGCCTGTGATAACTACCCGGCGGTTGGGCAGGGGCAGGGGGGTGCCTAGTAGGTGGTGGCTAGAGCCAGAGCAGCTGGCAGTTGTGGTGGTTAGGGAACGCGCCTGGATGGGTCCTTGCCACAGCCGTGGTAGCTTGGCATACATAGAGCTCCACATGCTCTGAGGGAAGAAGGTATTGCAGGAAGGTCTGCTACTGCTACTGCTTCTGCTACTGCTGCATGCAGGTGCTGCTATGCTGCTGATCTGAGTTGTGTTGTTGCCGGCTGTGCTGTGTTGACCGTCAAAGTCGTTCATGAAGATAGGCTGGCTCAAGTAAGCAGAAGCTGTGTCTGAGCTGATGGCAGCAAGTCGCATGCTGTCACCCACAGCCAATCCTGACATGGTGCTGTTGCAGCATGTTGTGATGGCGGCTGCTGCTGCTGCTGCTGCTCCTGTCGCGCATGAGCATGCGCCAGACCTGGTGTGTTGTGCGACCATGCCCTGCCACCACACGGCACCAGAAAGCTGCAGCATGGTGGTCAGTGGGTTGATGCACACCCAGGCCAGGGGCCTGTGCACTGCTCGCCTTTGATGGCGAGTGCTGGTGTCTGGGTCCAGGAGTGTCTGTCGAGCTTGGGAGTAGGAGCAGATGCAGCGCACCAGTTGAAAGTCACAGACAGCTTCAATAGGAATACTAATCTAACTCGATGAGTGATCTTGTGGGCGTCTCATTCAGTGCTGGTTTCTTGGGTCGTGCGAGCGAGCAGGGCAGGGATCCTTTCTCTGGCTGGGGGCAGCATTTGAGCTGACGCCTTGCATATACCAGAGCCCTTCATACAGTGTATGCTCTACGTTGGGAAGGGGTTCCGAAGAATGAGTGCAGATGCTGTGGCAGCTGGCCAGTGCGTCCGTGCTGGCGATGCTGAGAAACTGCATTTACTGAAGAATTACGATGGCTTTGTGTTTGATCTTGATGGTGCGGGACTCTGCTCTCTCGTCACATGCTGCGATCTGGGGTCGGGCATATTCATATGACCCCGACCAATTGGTGCTCATGGATGGCTGCAGGCACGCTGTGGAAAGGAAGCACGTTGATTCCTGGGGCGAAGGAGGTGTTGGATCTGCTGAGGGCGCAGGTGCGCACTTGCATGGTGCTCGGGGCTCGGGCGGTGCAACCCCCATGTGCTGCGTTGGCTCAGAGGGGCTAGCCATGCATTTCCACAGCTGCACACCCCCATATGCACCCTCTGAACCCAATTCAGTTGGCCGGGCCCCAGCACCCATCAGTGCGCCATAGCATGGCTAAATTCGGCTGAGGCACGCAGGTCAGCCCTGGGGCCTTTGTACTGCAGCAGCACAGATGTACAGTGCGCATCCTCCCTCAGGCCTTCAAGCTCTGCACTCAATGGCTCAGTTGCAGTGAGATGGCCCGTTGATGGGCGGTCAAATTTAGTGCGATTTAATCGCCAGTACACGTCCATGGCATGCATACCGCATCCATGCCTGCAGGGCAAGCGGCTGTACTTTGTGACCAACAACGCAACCAAGAGCCGGGCAGGCATTGTCAAGAAAATGACAGCTTTGGGGCTGGAGGTGCACGAGGTGAGGTGGTGTGTGATGATTTAGAAACTCCGGGGTCGGTTTATGCAATAGTCACTCATGCAAGGACCAGCCGCGCATGTCGACAGATCAGTAAATGTTGATGCCTACACAGTTGTGGCTGTCCAGGCAACTGGCTGCTGTTTCACATGCCGCTGCTGTCTCCTTTGCTCATTTAAAGCACACGCATAGGCATACAGGTTGGATACCTCGTTGACATGACGCCAGATGTGGCCACCGATCCCTTGTTCTTGGATCTCGATGCAGTGCTCAGTTTAGAGATCCTCAGCAATCCTCAGCACGGTACTGATGTTGCTGGTGTGCTCTCACCTGCTTGTGGGCCACAGGAGGAGGTCATGGGGTCAGCATATGCAGCTGCAGTGTACCTGAAGAGCCGTAAGGTCACCAAGGTAATCAACTAATCATATAGTTAGTAATGATTACGGTAACAGTAATGATATTCATAACACGGCGTTTCACAGATTCATCTGCTTGTAAGGTCACCAAGGTATGTGCATGTGTTATCTGGGCGAGCCACAGGGTTTGCCAGTCTGGGTTTGTCAGCAGATTTTCACACTGCATAGTAACACACAGCAGATTGGCGCACAGCTTCTCATCAGCGCCATACATGTGGATACCTTGGGCAATACACCTTGCAGGTACATCTCGCATCAGCAGGTACCTGTCAATTTTGAATCACCGTCTTGTTGCAGGCATTGTTGCTGTGCGTCTTGGCCTCACAGTGTGGCTTGGTTTCTTGCTGGGCTTGTCTGCGCTGGGTGCAGGCGTACGTGATTGGTGAGGGGGGTCTGCTGGAGGAGCTTCGAGCTGTGGGCATCACAGCGCTCGGGGGCCCTGCAGACAGCAAGAAAAAGTTCAACTGGGGGGAGGATGACCCTGAGATGGAGCTGGAGCAAGGGGTGCGCGTCTCGCTGTTGTGCCAGCCGCTTTTCCTGCTGTTGGCCCACCCTTTCCTCGCATTGTTTTGCTACAGCCGTACAGGATGATTGTTATGCAGCGTGCAGCTGGGTTTGGGCGCCAGAAGGCAGCATGCCTGCACGTTATTGCTGGCTGTTCATGGCTGCTACATGTGCCAAGATGTGCTGCAGCCATGTGATGAACCGTGTTCATCACTCTCTCACCGTCCCACACACTCACTGCCTCTGCTCGTTGGGGGCCATACAGGTTGGGGCCGTGGTGGTGGGTCTGGATCGCGATGTCAACTACTACAAGCTGCAGCACGCATGCACGTACATCACGCAACACAAGGCGATGTTTGTGGTGAGTGGGCCTCATGGTGCTCTGGTGCATGCAGTGCATGTGGTGCATGTGGTGCATGGGGTGCATGGGGTGCATGTACGCAGCTGTTGCTGGTGCACGGCAGCGCATGCGCTGCTGCAGGGTAAAGGGTACGGGTTGCGCACTTGGGACAGCAGCAGGGTGTGTGGGCACCCACGCCCAGCAAGCTCACTGCCTCAAGCGCAGCTAAGCTGGCATGGCACTGCCACACTGTTCGAGAATATGAACGGTCCACCCGAGCCAAGCCACCAGAACCACCCAGCCACCAGAACTTTAGCGCACTGGGCACACTCGATGCATGCCTCCACGGTGGTGCTCGTGTGCTTGTGTGGGGCCCAGAGTACAGGACCTCCTACGAGCAGCACAAAAAAGCTCCAGCTCACCGGGGCTGTTGTGTGCATGCTGTGGTGCACCTGCTGCACGCAATGATCACCTTGGTTGGGGTTTGCTTGGTTGGGGTTTGCAGGCGTGCAACACCGACTCCCGAGGCAACCTGGCCAGCACAGCAGAGTGGGCGGGGGCAGGCACGATGGTGGCGGCTGTCATTGGTGCGTGTGCCCACACACTGCCTTGCTTACGCACGGCCTTGTCATGAGCTGATGGCACACCTGTTGACCGGCACTTGAAAACGATGATGATGAACAATCCCTTGCAGCCCAGACTGGCACGTGCCTGACCTGTTGTTGCTGACTTGAGGCTCATGTCATGTGTCTGTTTATGTTTTCAACACAGTCGCACCGGGCAGCCATGGGCAATCTTGATGGCTACCTGCATCGTGCCTACATTGGGACTCTGACGTGGGTGCAGCTGAGGTGCATGTCAACATGTGGCATGCAGGCTGCTCTGAGGCTGAGCCAGTGGTGGTGGGCAAGCCAAATGGCCTCATCATGGACCTGCTAGCCAAGGGCTCAGGCATCACGAAGAATCGGCTGTGTGTGGTGAGCAAGCTGGGTTGTCCCCTTTGGGTTTGTTTCTGGCCGTGCGTGGCGTGCTGTGGTCAAGGGGCCGAGTCGAGCAAAGACGTGGCACATGAGGTGCTGCAGCTGGTGCTTGTGCTGCTGAACTCGGTGCATGCTGAACTCGGTGCATGCTGAACTTGGTGCATGCGCGCACGGTGTTGCATGCATGCAATGCATGCAGGTGGGCGATCGGCTGGACACGGACGTGTTGTGGGGGGAGCGCTCGGGGGCAGGCACACTCCTGGTACTCACTGGTACGCGGCTCTCGGCCATGCATGCAATCAAGAATGCATGCACGCATGCGAGCAAGCATGCATGCACGCATGCATGCATGCATACATGCATGCTGGGTCCCTGTGGCCACCGCCACCGCACAGCCTGTTTGCTTTGCTCAGTACCATCCACGGCAGCCCTTGCTGTTGCGTGGTGCTTCAATCGCCGTGTATGAGTGGAACGCAGATCGATACTTCGACACGGGATCCGCCGTGTACCTATTCATTCATCATCATGCTGCGTGCTGCGGTTATCCGGGCGCTTCGTTATCATCAGAATAATGCCGAATAATGCTAACTAAGCACGTTCACGCAACATGTGCCGTGTACTGTAGGACATGACATGCCTGCTGCTCATCATGTTGCATATGATGTGTGCGCAGGGTGCACGAGTGAGACCCAGCTGCTGGCCCCAGAGAACACCATCCGACCTCATTTCTATGTTGACACCATCGGGGACCTTCTGTCAATCAAGGACAAGCTTTCCACGTGGGATGCATGCTCCATCATGTGAAGCGATGTGAAGGGGTCATGTAAAGGGATGTGAAGGGATCATGTGAAGGGATGTGAAGGAGCCACAGTTGTGAATGGAGCCACAAGCCAGCCAGGCAGGCTGTTCCAACTGGGACGTGGAAGCTAGCTGAGCAGGGAGAAGGATTGGGGGCCGTGCACTGTAATGCTTATGCAGGTGCACTTATGATAATGTCGGTGGTGTGCTGGTACTGTTGTGGCTGTTGCTGGACTGCTGTGGGTGGTGGGAGGGAGGGGGGGGCTGCTGCAGCGTGTATGTGGGGGGCACTAGGGAGGGCTGCTGCCGTGGGGTGTGTGGGCAACTGGCATGTATTGCAGGTGAGCAGAACTGATAGCAAGGCGTGGAAACAAGGCATGCACAAGGGTTCTAGACTTTTAGTTGGAGATGAGGTGAGCAAACTTAAGGTGCAGAAAATGCACAGATCAGGGGTGTGGCTTGGGTGGTCCTTTGAGGGACATGAGGTGGGGGTTCTAAGCTTCCATCCCAGACCCTCTGCTAAACCTGCTGATCAAACAGAGCGTGCACGCTGAGCAGCACGTGACTGGCCGAAGGCTGGTGTAATATAACTCCATAACCATCACCCCGTGTGATGTAATGACACGTGCTCCGAGAGTGCCTGCCTGTGTGTTGTGACAGGCACATCACCAAACCAGGTCAAGCTGCTGATAATAATAAACAATAGCATGGCGTTTCACAAATTCAAGAGCTGCTGATGGCCGTAAGATAGTGTGGTAAGTGGTTGGATGGTCCTGGATTGCCATGTTGCAGTGTGATCACCGTGCCCTGCTGACCGCCCTGTTACAGCAGTAGTACCAGAAGACAGGCAGTTCCAAGGGGTCCACCTACCAGCAGCCCCCAGGAAACCCGGTAGCACCTCAGCTGCGAAGAATGGGGAAGCGGGAGGGTGGACAGCAGACTCCCCAGGTGCACAGCAAGTGCAAGGATGGCCTCAACAGTCCCATCAGGCAGATAGGCACACAGCCTGACAAAAGCTCACACAAGCACGAAGGACCGACTGATGAGCTGCTGCTTGCATCTAGTTACCACCTACACCTTGGGCACCTAAACCTACACATGAATTTGTGCGGCTACCGGCCGTGACGCGTGTAAATCCTGAGTGGAGGAGAAGGGCTTTTGGCCTGATCAATGTGCTCCCCCCACCTTGCTGATTCACTTCAAATATCTCTCCCCCATTGCGCTAGATTAGCTGCAGCAGCTGCGGCAGGCAGCATGCTCACGTCTGGATGTGCACGCACCCATGGGAAAGACCAACCCGACCCACGGACTGCAGGGTCCAACAGCCTACATCAGGCCCATATCTGAGACAAGAGAAGGGGATCTGTGTTGTGTTCTGGAAAAGAACCAGATGCAGCAGCCCAGGGCTGAGATTCAGAGCCCCTGCTCGCGCGCCAACCCCTTGTGCAATTCTACACACCACCCCATCACAAGCGCCATGCGCCACACAACACAGCAAGGAATGAAAGGAAGGAAATGGGGCATGGCATAACTAAATCTGTAGCCACAGACTGGAGGAGGGTGCCACCACGTCTGTAGACGGATGTAGCTTGTTCATTCGCTCGCTGGCTTAGCCATCCGATGCCATGCACTGTTGACCTGCTGCTGGGCAGCAGCCGGGCAGCTGCGCTTGTAGCAACAACGCCGGCAACAAAAAAACTGTGCTGCAGCAGCACTGCAACGTGCGGCCGGTGGTGGGGAAGGAGGCTCCGCTGTACTTCAGTTTGTACTGCTGCGCCGTGCCATGCCTCACACTGGCCCGAGTGTGACACTATCAGGGCACATCACACGCCCCTTCACATAGTTGCACTTCGCGCCTGCACAGGCAACACAGGAGGGTGATCATCCAGATCAGAAAGAGTCCAGATCAGGAAAGAGTCCAGATCAGGAATGAAGAGGTCCAGTGAGCAGTCCAGTGAGAAGCATGCCGGGCTGGGTTGAAGACGCAGCGGGAGGCCCTGCATTTTTGACCATCATTTGACCGTGTTTGACCAGGCGTTGACCAACCGACCGCTGCAGGTGTCGGGCACCCACCTGCTTTGAGCTTGGTGCAGGGCCTGGGCGCCTCGGCCACATCCAGTACCAGCTGTATCCGGTCAATGGGAGAGTGGTTGATCACACGGTGTAGGATGCGGTTGTTGAGCTGCGTACGGGTTCAAAAAAGGAACAGGAGAGGGAGGAGGAGGACGGGGGGGGATGGCTGTGGGTCAGTATCGAGTTTGAGCTTGTGTTTAGTTGTGATTCAGGTTTTGAGCGAGGGTTGGTCGTTTGTGGAAGTCGCTGATTTGCCAGGACCGACGCGAGTGCTCAAGGTTTGGAGGCCAGACGGGCAGCGTGCAGCAGGCATAGCACGACGTTGTTTTCAAGGTACGCTGTACTTCTGTGCCCCCTAAGTCCACATGATGCCTCCATTGCTTTTCAGCGGATACCCGTGCCTCCATACCCCTCCAATACGATACTATCTTAGTGTGCAGCCATCTTCCCACATATCGTGCCCCCCTGCCCGCACCTCAAACACCATGCCATCTGTCATGAAGAGGTCGGTGCAGTCCCCCTTCTCGCGCACGTCGTCGTCTTGGATGCGCGCATGTCTGCCATGCGTGCGCACTTCCAGCCCAGGGCACACCTGGAAGCTTACGTTGGGATGGGCGATGATGGGCACGTGGATGCGATGAGCCTTGAGCGCGTACCCGCCCATGTCCCTGCACACACACAATACAATGTCACACAAGCTCTAAAGTTTGCGATGTGACGGATGTTACCAACTGGGGATTCGATCATATTGCTGCACAAATACGCCAACGCGCGCGCCGTGCTTCCCCACGCTAACCTAGCGTTCCCGGCCCGCCCAGGCATGTTGTGCGTTTTTGCAAAATACAATATAATTTACCATTTCCCCCACGTGTGTGAGGCGCAACCTAAAATTTGTGCAGCAACACGGCCGTGTAAGACAAATTGGCACTAGATAGTAATGTGGAACTGCAATCGTGGACGGCAGTGAGCGGCATTGTTCACCATGAGAGGCCGTAACACCAAACATATCTGGAAACACTGTACGAAGTGGGAACACTGTACAAGTGGAGTCTCACACGCACCGGTGCAGGTGAATGACCGAGTCTGGTGGCATGCGCGCCAGCTGCAGCCGCACCATGCGCTCCATGCCTCCCTTGCCCACCACCTGATGTATGGTATGTAGCCCCGCAGCACGCACAGCACGCACGCACAGCACGCATAGCATGGTCAGATCGTGCAGACTGCACAGTTTTCACATGTCATTTGGCACTGGCCCTTGCCTCACTACACTCACAGACATGCATTACGCGTTTGTGTGCATTCAGTAGTGCTGTCAGTCATAATTGTGAGAAGTACTCGGAAGTATTCTTGAGTATTCTTCCTACAATACTGGTACCAGTGAGTGCTGCCCAGTGTGTGCAAAGCAATCCATTGAACTGGCAATCAAATGGGAAACAGAGGAGAGGGGTCACCTAACAAGAGCAGCGAGGAGCTGACTATCTTTAACAGACTTCCTGTCAAGGCAGAGTATCTCACCGCCTCTACCAGGGGCTCCATCTCCTCTTTGAAGTAATCATAGAAGGGGTAGCGGAATGTATGGGCGGAGGAAAAGTCAGAAAACACCAAGTATCTGCAGGGCAAGACGGTACAGCCTGGGGTTTAGTGCGTGCGTGTTCAAAGTTCAGGCATTAGGGACTCATGGCTTGTAGGGGCCGTCGCCAACGTAACAGGTTGACACATGAAAGACACAAGCTCAGAATGGCCAATTAGGGAAAACCTTTCACGTTTCAGCCTTGACAAGGCTGCCGCACGCACATGGCGCCCACGCCTGGCTTGAACTTATCCATGTTGCCTTGCCTCCCCGCCACCAAGGCATTGTGATCTTTCTGGTAGTTGTCGTCCCACATCTCCAAAGGCATCGCGCGCACTTTTGCCTGCCAGTCAGACATCCGGCCATGTGGACAGACAGACGTCAGGAGGCAGTCTGCCAGTCAGGCGCGCGGACGGACCGCACGGCACGCGCCACACACATGCGTTACCAAAAGGCAGTCTTTGTGTGGTGCGTGAGGGGTACGCAGTGACTCGCAGGGCGTGGCACACAGGCTGCGGGCGTATGATGTGCACATGATGACAACAGCAGGCAGCGGGCATGCAGCACCGTGTGCCGCAGCCATGCAGGCAACCCCCAGGAACCAATGGTGCACTAGGCACGCGGCCATTTCGTGCAGTTCCGAGTCCAGTGCACAGTTACGGGTGGCGATGCCAGGGTACAAGTCGAGTGTGCGCGCAGACGCACCTGCAGTGCTGACACATCTAGCTGCACAAGGGGCAGCTGGATGCCTGCCTGCCAGGACGTGTGTGATCCCTTGGTGGCTAGGTCCAAATAGGGCTGACCACTGGGCCACCGGCCTCCAATCTTGGGGGTAAAGCCCTGCACAGGCCAGTGCCACACACCAGGCAAATGAGCTTCCAGGATTAAGGGCTCTTGGGGACTAAACGTGGTGATATCAGCTGCCATACGGTATGTTGAGATCAGATGCCACACCAGCGGCCTTGCAATGCAGGTGCATCATTGTTGCTGTGCCATGCCAGGCGAGGTCTGGCATGTCCCTCAGTTCTCATTCGCCACATCATGTACACCACAGCACATGGTGCGCTGGAGGGCATATGGCATGTGTGCAGGCGACTCATCAAGCGCACCGTGCCTGATGCACATCATTGCACCAGGGTGAGAGTGGCATGTGCCAGACAGCAAGCGGCCCCAAAGGCTCACAACCAATCCTGCCTCATGGCATCTATCCATCCATGCGCCATGCGCGTCCAATGTAACCCACACGCACACGTGCATGCAACAAGCAGTGTACCAGAGTGCAGGTGGCATTGGGCACAGACTCACCGCAGCTTGGAGCTGCCGTGTGATGGTTTCTACCTCCGAGCTATTGATGGCATGGATAGCTGGCAGGGCCCCAGTCCCCTTATCCACCGCCCCCTGCTCGCCCACATCTGCCTTGCTGCCTGCATCTCTTCTGCTTGCTGCCTTCTTGACCCCCTCTGCCTTGTCCCCTTCCTCTGCCTCACTGCTGTCTTCTGTGTCACCACCACCCTCACCTTCTGCCTGCTCTGCCTTGCTGCCTGCCCCTCCTGCGGCCTTCCGCTGCAGCCCCCCTGCTGCTGGTGATGCCTGGTGCTGCGTGACCGCCGGCATTGCTGCCAGTGTCGCTGCGATTGCTGCAGCAGCAGCGCTCGTGTCAATCGTAGACGTGGCTGCGTATGTGGATGCATCTCCTAGATGCGGGGCAGCCACAATGTTCAGCAGCCCACGTGTGGGTACCTGTGAAGAGCATAGACCACAGCCATCACAGGCGGGGATCTGATCAACCAGATACTCAACTTATCTGGTGGACCCTGTGACCTGAGACGCATTCCTGTGATCCGGTGGGTGCTCTCATTGCATGGGATCCGAAGACCTAAGCGCTACAAAGGAGTCAAAGTTTGGCTGTGCCAAGGTTCACACAGGGTCATGCAAGGGCCATGCAAGGGCCATGCACGGGGCAAGCACGGGGCAAGCATGAGGCAAGCACCGGGCATGCAAGCGTCATGCAAGCGTCACGCAAGCGTCAACCCTAGGTCATCCCCAGGCACGCAGCCAGCCCGCCGCACCTTGCGCCGCCACAGCAGCTTCCGGGCCTTGAGGTCGAACGCGGCAAGCTCCGAGTCCGCCGCGGGGTTGTGCCGCGCCTGCCGCAACGCCCACACGCTGACGCCAAAATAGGCAACGTCGTCCACCACCGCGAGCCCTTTCAGGAAACGGCTCCCGCCTGGCACTTCCCACATCGCAATGCGTTCGTAGGCAATGGACCCATCCAAGCCCACCCCGCCCTTCTCATCCCCTGTGGGCTTCAACCACACAAGCTTGGCCCCTTCAGAATCCAAGGTGAGCAGGCCGCCGCCCCATGCAACCAGCCCATGGGCCTTGGTCCCCACTGCCTTTAAGCGGCCCAACTCATGGAAGGTGCGCCGTGACCCCACACCTGATATGCCCAGCCGCACCACATCACTCTGCAGGAGCAATGACCATGGGCGGGGCAGATACAAGGAAATCACAAGTCTGGTGCAGGTACAAAGTCTATAGGTCAAGTCTGGTGCAGATACAAAGCAGGCACAAATCTGCTACACCGCAAGTGGATTTGGGTTCCTTGAGCCGCTGCCAGGCGCCACAGAAACCTCATGCCCAATGCTTGTATTCAAGAAGCTGGTCAAACCCAAGTCAACGCTTGGTCAACGGCCGGTCAAACGTCCGGGACGCACCTTGCCCAGGTTGTGCAGTACTCCCCACAACTGGTCCTCCCCCAAGGGGGCCAGGGTGTTGAGGTGTGCCTTCTTAGTGAAGAGCTTGGATGCATGCAGCTGCAGGAAGGTCGCGAGTGGGAGTGGGAAGGGGAGGGGGGTGTCAGTGGATAGCACAAACTGGACGTGTGCCACATGGGTTCAGTGCAGCGCTGCATGCTCTTTCAGATTACGCATGAGCCTGTGATGCAAGCACACAGCCACGCCTGCCTGGTCCCTTGACATCCGTGCTCTTAGAATTCTACAAGCATCGCCCAAACACCAGCTGTCTTGCTACCTATGCTTACACATCATGCTAAGGTAACCAACGGTGCGGACCCTCCAACACGCCGCCCAGCCGGCACCCACACTAACTGCCATGCCAACCGCCTGCCCTGCGCAGCAAGGTTTTCGCTGACCGGCCATACACGTGCAGCCGACAACCGGAAACTGACAACAACCTGAATCCGGAGAGTGACAACTTACCACATCCATCGTCGGGTACGCCAGCATCTGAAGCTCCCCAGCATCCGTGTTGCACACGTAGACACACTCCCCAGCACGCACAGCATCATGCGTGAACCGCGACACCAGCTTCACGTGTGCGTTCTCCCTGCCTGTGCATACAACACGTTGGGATCGGGCGCGTGGTGGTGGTGGTGGTGGGAGGGGGGGGG